>JAGSMP010001092.1:0-70362 GCA_029286625.1 Parnassius orleans
GGAAATAAACAAAATGATATAGGCAGCAGAATTCCTCATAATATCTAGAAATAATAACTACGGGTTCATACCGCCTGCCACGTGTTTCAACTAATAATAATAATAAAGTCTTTATATAATTATACAGTGAATATGTGAGTCTCTGATTGCTGAACTAGGAATTATACCTGTATCTCAGCAATCAGCGTCCTCCCAAACTATGGAAAATCTCTGGACGCTTCCTGAGGCAGTCCCTAGGAGGCCTTTGTTCAGCAGTGAACTTTTGATAGCTGTGGAATGGTAATGTTATATCTATGGGTCACATTGCATTACCTTACTATCACGTGGACTGTACGATCGTTTGCCACTTACTCTATTACAAAATGTACAAAATGAAGCAAAACAATGGAGTAACGGCGCCGTAAATAAAAATATATATAATATAAGTGGCCAATTCTATACTATCAAATAACTCTTCCCCCCGGACCACAAGGTTTAAACGTGCTTTGTGCTCTGTTATTATTTTAAAATCAATAAATTAAAATCTGTGAAATTTAATTCGTCTGCAATAATGAGCGCATAAAAACTGAGAGCTACTGCGCCCTGTCATTCCGGTTCCTAGTCACGCCCCACCTGCGCGTGATTTGTCACACGTAACACCGGACGCCGCGCCTACTGCGTGACGCACAATCCTGGCCGCTAATCGGTGGTCGCGCGCATCTCCGCCCAACGTATTACGCGCATTAGTCACTCTATTACCTGCACACTTCTGCCCTGGTACTTCATTATGGCTGAAACACAACACCAATGTTGATGTAGACGGCGACATGTCAATCTGCATAGCGGAGGAAGAAAATACGCCGCCAAACTTTGTAACTCAACGTTTACAGAGGCGCGAAAATAGAATCCGTCTAATGAAACAACGAGTGAACATTTCAACGATTTTAAGAGAAATGAGGAAATTAGTCACATTCTTTATAACATCACAAAAAGAACTTAGATATTAATTAACTCAAAAGAAATAAAAGAATCGAATCAAAGCATACAAAATTCAATCGCTTATTTAACAGATCAAAATGAGGATTTAAAAAGAAAATTGCCTAATGGAGAACCATTAAGGAAGACAGGCAGTATATTGGGTTCCTCGAGGAAAACTGGAAGATCTGCAAATCAGGAGCCGAAAATCTAACTTTGAGTTGAAAAATGTGCCCAGAAAGGATAATGAGAATAAACAGGACTTGATAGATATGGTGCTTTGCCTATCGGAGACTATAGACTGCAAAATTGTAAGTGATATTAAAGATATCTACAGACTAAAAGGAAAAAACCGGAACAGAAAAATACACCTATTATAGTGGAGACTGCGTCTGCTCTGCTGAAACAGATTTTCTAAGAATGACTAAGTCCTTTAATATAAAACAAGACGAAATTATGCATAAACACCTTGGGTTTAAGACTAGTGAGGACACGCCCGTATTCTGTCGGAGCACCTGACCCCAAAGGTTCTCGCCTTCATTTCCTAGCAAGAGACTTGGTCAAGTCCAGGAGTTACAGATTTTGCTGGACGTCGTATGGAAAATATATGTACGGAGGACTGAAGAGTCGGCGGTTATTCTAATAAAAGTGAAGAACAGATACATAAACTGCTCTCACAAGGCTGACTATCTGTGAGTTATATAAGTTATTACATTTAAGTATCTTTTGTCTATTACAGTGTATCCTTCGTCTGATAGATATTAAGTTTCTGATATTAACTATCACTTTTATGTTTCACTGTATCTATTGTTTTCTTATAAAGCTGTGTAACGTTTTCAAGTTGTGTCCTAATGTTTATAACTTCACAAAATGAAACATATTTATTGGTGTCTGACCAACTGTCACATAATTTGTAATTCACTAAGATATTGTTTGAATATAATTTTAAATTCTATGGATCGTGCACAAACAATCACACACATACACATATACATATACATACATAATTACACATACAATTACACATATCAAATATTATTGTCTCATGACAAATTGTCATCTTAACCTTCTCCACCCAAACTACCACATATAGATACATATCATATTTCTGATATAAAGCTTTTTATATTGCAAAACACGTCCTCTTTCTGATACTATGACTAGCTTAGATATTTCTTATCGATTAAATGGGTGACGCAATAACTGCAAATAAAGAATTGGACGCGATAGAGATTGCACGTTCGTTTGAATGTGAGGTCTCGAAGCTTAAGAAACATTAGCGTTAAAACCGACTTTACTATAATCTCCCAAAACATACGAAGCATCTACAAAAATTTTGACGACTTTCTATTAACGTTATCTAACTTCAATTTGAAATAGACTTATTGATTTTACAGAATGTAGAATCGATCATAACAAACCTATACCTCAAATTTTAAACTATCAATCATATTTTACGAAGTCGCAACTTAACCAGAATGATGGTGTGGTTGTTTATATAAATAATAACTTGAAGCATAAAGTAACTGAGATACAACTAGTTCAGGCGTCTTGTCTACAGCTTGAAATATTAAATCAGACTATATTGTGCATTTATCGATCTCCTTCTAATGTTAATGGAGATGGTTTTATAAACTCTCTTAGTGCTCACCTAGAGACTATCAATTCTAACAAATGTATCATTATTGCGGAGACATTAATATTAACATTGCTTCTAAGTCTATTGAACCACCACATGAACAAAAAACCACATAGTTACATGAACATGCTGTCTGTCTACAGTATATTAGCTGGTCATACAATACCTACGAGAAAAAATTGCTTAGACCACTTTATGATAAAATCGATAGAACCAAATTCCGTGCAACTATAGCTGTATTACAGACTAGTATTACTGATCATTACGACCTTTCTCACAATAGGCAAAATTAAAATCATCAATCTGCTATTAAACTACCTCAATTATAAATTATGAGGCTGCCATAAGGACCTTAAATCTAAAAATCTTACAGAACTGCTTTACTGCACCGATCCAAATTTAGTGATTGACGGCCTAATATTTAAATTAACAGAGACAATAATGGACAATACAATTATTAAAAAGATACCTAAACAACATCGTAATATTAAGCCATGGATCACACCTGGAATTCTTCGCTGTATACGTAATCGAAACAAGCTGCAAAAGAAAACAAAAGACGAACCACACAACGACATACATAAAATAACATACATTAGATACAGAAATTATTGTAACAACCTTATCAAAAAACTTAAAAGACAATATGAACGAGAATTACTTAGTAAATCTATAAACAATAACAAGCAACTTTGGAAGAACATAAAAAATATCACGTACACTAGCAAATGTAACAGTAATAATTCGGAACTAATTAATGTCAAATCATCTCCAACTGCATCTGCAGATTTTGTTAACGACTTTTTTGCGGGTATGGGTGAGCAGTTGGCTAAATGCGTGCAGACGTCTGATGAGGAACGGAACGCTTATTTACGCGATTTACCAAGTCAGCCTAACTCTTTGTCCTATTGGACACAGACCAAGACGAGGTTGGTAGTATTCTGATGTCGCTTAAGTCAAACAGTGCTCCTGGCTGGGACAATATTCCTACTTTCTTAAACACATAAGATCTCATATTGTACCATTATAACCCATTTGCTAACCTCTGTTTTAACAAGGAATTTTCCGTCTTCACTTAAAAAGTCAATTATAACCCCAGTTTACAAGGCTGGGAATAGAGACAGTGTAACTAACTATAGACCTATATCCGTCTTGCCAGCTATTTCAAAGATTATAGAAAAATTACTTAATTCTAGACTGCTTAACTACTAATAACAAATACAACATCCTATCCTCTTGTCAGTACGGCTTTAGACCAAAATCCACTGAAGATGCAGTTACTGCAATGAGTTCGCTAGTGGTAGAGCAACTAGATAATAACAAAAATGCATAACAGTATTCCTTGATTTACAAAAAGCTTTTGACACTGTCTCTGTTCCCATTCTTGTACATGGTTGGGCTATTGGCTAAAGGGGAACATCACTTGAACTGTTTGGGACTATCTGTCTGACAGGCGTCAGAGAGTTAAACTGGACACTTATACTAGCGGAGATGTTGTGGTGTCGTACGGTGTACCACAAGGAAGTGTACTTGGCCAACACTCTTTCTCGTTTATATTAACGATCTCTGCATGGATATAAAACACGCCAACATTTTCTCATACGCCGATGACACTGCCGTGGTTTTAGTGCTGATTCCTGGGATGCTGTTAGGTCTTTTGCTGAGTGGACTTGAACTAATAAGTAGGTGGTTACGTAATAATCTTCTAACATTAAACACCACAAAACCAACTATATCTGTTATAGCATCTACAGCAACAAACAGCCTTCTGACGATCTTAGCATAAAATTCACAACTGCGGTGCTGTTGGTGCTGATAAATAAACTGCAGCTGCCCAAAATTCAAAGGGTCGAGCAGATGAAATACCTAGGTGTTTATGTGGATCAGCGACTGTCTTGGTATCCGCATCTGGAACATGTCATCTCAAGAGTCAAACTGACATGGATATTTAAGACTTTGAGGTATGTGGTGCCTGGAACAGCTGTTGATCTACTGAACCCAAACAGATCTCTTCACAGAGATCTATATTTCTTTAGTTCAGTCTGTTCCATATTGTGTACCGATATGGGGTGGTGCAGCTAAATCCCTTCATTGATTTAGAACGGGCCCAACGTAGCTAATTAAGGTTATGTATTTTAAAAGATAACATTTTCAACACAAAGTCTTTACCAAATTAGTGGCCTTCTTTCAGTTAGGAAGTTGTATACTTCACACAGTTTGAGAAAGCACAAATCCATGCCTTATTAACGACTTTATCAATAGGAGGAAGATATTGCACATGCTCCTAGGTTTAAAACCTTCTTTGCTAAAAGCAATATGATAGGCGTTCAGTTTATCTCTATAATTTACTCAATAAGAGATTAATATTTTGACAAAATTATTTCGATAAAAAACTTTTAATGAAATGGCTGAAACCAAAACCTTATGACACCATCGAGACAATTTTAAGCTAAATTCCAAAAATACTACATAAACATACACACACCTCCACACCTCACTCCTCACTCACCTACATCTCCTCACTACACACTCACACACACACACACACACATACACTCACTCACTCACACACATACACCTCACTCACTTAGACATACACTATTGACTCACACATACATTCACTCACTCACGCGCATGCATCACTACTTAGTTACTAGATGTGAAAACAAAAGTATAACATAACTTAATAAAGTTGGTATTTATTAGTTAATTTGTTTTTGTTTTGTAGTATGTATTTAGCACAGTTATACTATTCAGGAAGAGCGATGTCTCCTGGCACAGGCTATAAACAAAGGAGGCATCGATCACTATTATATTAGGTTGCCTTTGGTAATGAATAAAGATTATTATTATTATTATTATTATTATTATTAAAATAAACTAAAAAAAAACTAAACAAAATTAATAAATATAATATTATATTTCATATTTAAGGTCATAGAGAGTTAGTAACATCGAAAAACTTACACCTAGTATTTTAGTAAATACGTGATTTAATAAATCTTGAATAAATTTAGAACTAAATTTAAAACATAAATAAATTATATCATCTTATTATATAACTGGGAATTTTAATTTATTATACTTGCCAATAGCAACAGCCAACCAGTATGCCTGAAACTCACATCGGCTCCCAAATATTTTCAGAATACTTTTGAGGTGTCTTACCGTGCAGTGGCGGTGTAAGAATATCCACTACCCATATAATCCCGTGGGTGTCGTAAGAGACGACAGGAAATAAATCTGGAATAAAATACAAAATACCGTTGCCAACCCGCTTGCCAAGCGCGGCATTTGCAAATCTCCTATGGGGCAATCAGTGGAAGAGTCCATGTTCAGCAGTTTACTATAATAGACTGTAACGGTAAGGGCAACGGTTGTTCCTGTCACGGAATCTACAAACAGGAATGCTACTTTTTGAATTATCTAAAACCGTCAACACGCGTCAGTAAGCAACCCTATGAGCTGCAATACTGCGGCGGTGCCAAAATATTGTGAACCCTTACTACATTTGCAGGACGTAGACCCACGTAATCTACAGGCTGTCCGTGTACAAGTCGCGGCATATAAGTCTAAGCGCTGTACAAAACGTGGAGGGACGCGCACGAATTGAATTGCTCGTGCTCTCCAGTCGCAATTATGCGACTGGAGAGCCAATCACATCGATGTGAACGATACGCACGAGCCAATCAGCGCGACTTATGCGCAATAACGGTCACCGCTAGACTTTCGTGCCGCTACTTAGAATGATATACAAT
The DNA here is from genome assembly GCA_029286625.1 of Parnassius orleans. NCBI lineage: Eukaryota > Metazoa > Arthropoda > Insecta > Lepidoptera > Papilionidae > Parnassius > Parnassius orleans. The sequence continues at coordinate 6,352 of JAGSMP010001092.1, forward strand.
ATGCTTTAAAGTGATAATTTAACTTACTTAATTGTATTCCATTCTATCTATTATTGCCTACTAATATTAATTTTTAGTTTTAGATTTAAAGACATTTATTCTCATAAAACATTATATACGTCACTTACATGAGAACATAAATAAAAGTAAATCTAAATAACAAAATTCGTTGTCGCACCTATGTTGTTGAAAAATAAACAACAAATCTGGAAAAATCTATACAAATAAAGAAAAGTTATAAAATGAGAACAGTCACTCACAAATTCTGGGATTCACTATCACCTTAGCACCACAATAAACCAAGACCAGGAACAAGCCCGTCCAACGCACTCAGATAGATATGTTTGTGATTATATGATTTGCTAGTCGCTTTTTGAATACATTGAATTATTCATAACTAATATTAGTAATTTTAGATCAATCTTGTAGAATTTAGCCATCCATGTTCTAGAAATTTTTAACTATTTCGCGGTATAAGTGATTCATTCCTGAAGTTTTGAACACTTTTGATGATAATGGTTTTCTAAAATCAATTAAAGAAATGCGACAAACTTTTGCTAAATAAAGTTGCAGCATATATACGTTCACAGCTGGGCACAGGCCTGCTCTCATGTCTGAGTAAGAAAAAGTGTCCGCCGCGCTACCCCAATGCGTGTTGGCGTACATCACGTGTCGTCGAATTTTTTAAATTTCTCATTTAATATCTCTTATAAAAATCAATTGCTGTCCGTTAGTCTCGCTTAAACTCAAAAAACTCAACCGATTTTGTTGAAATTTTTGGGACAAGTTCCTTATCGGACGGTACGAATTTGTGGAAGGGTAGGTGAGAAAAGTGTAAGATTTTTCCGTCACGACCCTTCTGACATAATGTGAACAACCTTGGCGGCTATAAGGAAGCGAATGTAATATCCATGTCCTCGCAGTTTTCTTATATTTTCATAAAATAAATATTATTTTATTTTAAATGACCTTCATTTTAATAGACGCTAGTAATTAATTTATTGTATTTGTTAATCAATAATTTAATATGTTTATTAATAATATATACGAACCTACGTTCCAACCAGTGTTCCACGACACTCGCATGTTTTATGTGCTTGAATGGGTACTTAGGTGGTTTAGATTCACATTTGGACCCGGTAGGTAGCCTTTGTTGTCGAGATCCAAGCACCCGTGGGAGACGCGGCGGATTGCCAGTTTATCTAAAATTGCAATAATTAAGATGTGGTAGCTCAGGGGCTAAGCCTAAATTATATGCGAAACAACCCAGGTTCCGCCACTGGCGTCAATTAACTTTTTAAATAACTCCTTTTGTTTTTGATTTAATAGCCTCTCTCTATCTATCTTAAATTAATGAACGAAGAACACAAAAATGTTGTTCGCGCGTCAACCGAATCCGCGACCAATCAGAAGTCGCTCAGCAATTAGAACCCTAGCGTTATATTCAAATTTACAAAGAGACAGTTTCTTTTGTATGGAGAATGGGCCTACGAATTTTAGTGAACCTCAATGAAATGTATGTTGATTTATTTCTTATAATCTATAGATTACAAAATTAATATTAGTTTTATCGCATCTAACGGAATTCTGAAAATTAAAAATTAAAATATGAATATCAATAACCTTAAAACAAACTAAAGCGATTTTCTAGTAGTTTTCACCGATATTATGAGTTAGAATAGTGTATAGAATATAATAGCTTAATAATTAATAGTATTAAACAATTTGTAGGTACATTCAGCAATTATAGATATTTAAGATAGATGGAAAATCCTTTTAGCAGTTCCGGCAAAACAGTGCACAGACAAACAAACATAGTGTGTGACTATCTTTTACAGGTATTAATTGATTAGTGAATATACAGTACACACACATTACAGTAATTAAATAAATATGATTAAAGCCAAGATGAATAACGGATAATATGTCTATTTATATATTATTTAAATATATATATATTAAAGCTGTTTTGAACTGGTTGTATAAGGATAAAACACAAAGTAAATGCCACTGCATATTGTTGTAATTATTTCCAAAGCAGTCTATAGTGTAATCTAATAGTGGAACAGACAGACAGACAGGTGCAGTGTCAAGACTTTGTTTTAATATGTTTTGGTTGATTAGTAGGTGCAGTGTGTAAACTTTGTTTTAAAATATAACTGATTAGTTGTCATTAAACACCATTAAAGTCAAAATGATAGGTAATATCATGTTTATCTATGTTATTACACACTAAATATAAAGTAAGATGTTTTAAACTGGTTGTGTAAGGATAACAAAACATGTACTAATTTAATTGTATTTATTGTCAGTCATTATCATTCCTAAAGATATTTTCAAAATAACGATAATAACATGAATCAGAAGGATATTATCAATGTTGTGAGATATGATATAAGACTGTTGTATTCAATATCCATATACTTTTGTCTCTGTCTACGAGCAGCTCTGCAATTTCAGCCTACAAGACATACACATTTATTCTAAGCGATCCACCTGAAAAATTTAATGAATATTGTATAAGATTATATATATACTATACTTCAGTGTCAATAAACTACATTTCCATATTTCTGTCAGTATTTTTTTTTTTTTTTTTAAAAACATTACCCCACTAGGATTTTCTCCTGTATCGTGGAGGCAGTTTACAAACATAAATTGCACGAGGACAAACATCAGACCCGGAACAATTATTTGTAGCCATACAAATACTTGTTCCGTGCGGGATCGAACCCGCTGGCGCGCAACAACTCATTGCTAAGCCACTGCGCCATGGAGCAGTATTTTGTTGTCTCTGCCTGTATGTTAAATAAATAAGAAATATTATAAAATATACACCATTAATCGCTCCATATGATCAAATACACAAATAGTAGTTATGGATTTACATCAACAATATTTGACTATGTAAAAGTTGTCTGATTTCTTATTTTCACTAGTTTGATGTAGGGAAAAGGATATTATTTTTATATTAATTATCTGATAGTAGATGAAAAAGAAACAAAATAATATTCCTTCTGCAGAGTTAACAACACATCAGTCTAAGGATAATAGAAGCATCTGATCAACAAGGATATAACCATTACACAAGTAAAATAAAACTAACTAAGTTTAATACTTATGCAAACTGTATATTTGCTTCTAGTACAAGTAATAAGTACTTATTTACATAAATATATGTACTATCTATACTGTCTATCTACTATGGCTGGCATAAATTCAGGATCCATGTTTGATGCCATTTGGTATCAAGTTTATGGAGCAACTTGCTGAATACATAAGGTATTTATACCTAAATGCAGTTAAATGAATCGCTCTTCAAAAGCCGATGAGCTACATTAAATAAATCTTTAAATCCCTCGACCCATAGATTCCATTTTCTTATAACACAGAAAAACTTCATTTATGTATTTATTCTATCTATTATTTAATTTAGATTTTACTAATAACATAAAACTTTAATACTTTGTCACTTTTAACATACTAATAAGGTTCTAAGACCTGTGTTTGTCATTTTTTTTGGTAATTCATCATAAATTATAGATCTTATTTAGATTTTCCAAATTCTAGGTGTAAAGTATACTCTTGTATTACATACATACCTTAGAGAGTAATTGTGTTCTGTGATACATACTTTTATATTATTTAACTAAACTCATTAGTTTTCATTTTCAATTTTGAATGTCATTGGCAATTTTAGCATGCGACCACAAAAAATAAAAAGGAAAATAGATATTATCCATTATATGTTAGCACTTGTGCATCGATGAGACGATATTTATTTTATTGTCTTGTAAACAAACACGTATAAACTTTTAGCTATTAATTAATTTTGCTAGTTTGCTACTAAAAATTATTTTAGGTATAACAATTAACCACATACTTTAATCTTAAAGTAGTGATGCAACTAGAACTCTGTTTTCACTCGATTCAATCGAGTGAATCTATGTAACTCGGTACTCGAGTGAAAATAAATTTTACTCGAGTCCGCTTGTACTCGAGTTACCGAGTCAACTCGACGCACCGTGTGGATTCGGAGGCGCTAGATAGATGTCAGTTCACTAATTCATTAATTCTATCATCTAATCAACTAATTCACATAGTATAAGGCGCCGCGGCGTGAAACTTGCATCTGGCATGTTGTAGTCAAATATGAACTTAGTTTGATTTATAATATCGTGATTGTGCTATCATTGTTATTTTTACTTCGTATAAGTAGTGCATAACATAAAGGTGATTTAAATATACTTGTTTGTTTAAAGTATGAATGATAACAATGAAACAACAAAACAAAAATCGTCAGTGTGGCTTATTTTAAAATGGAAGCGATTTGTAAGATATGCGAAAAGCAGTTTATAGATTTTGAAATGCTACACATGTCTGCAGTAAATAAAATCATGGAAATACTACAAATAAATAAGTAATAAATATTTATTTTATTTCATATTGTCACATATGACTTATTTAATAAAGGTACCTATTTAAAAGTATATTAATATAGAAACTCCACTTTATATTGTATTAAAACTATAATAAAAAAACTTAAACTAGTAATTTAATTATCAAACAGTATTATTATTTTTATTATTTAAAATGCTTTAACTAAGGTAATCGCTATTATCAACTCAGTGATATACTTCAATCGATGCAGGGACTGTAAATAGTTAATTCTGCATAACTCATAAACTCGAGTACAACTGCAGTGACATGATAAAACCGGTGACTCGAGTCACAAATTCTACTCGAGTCGCATCTTTATCTTACGGTCAATTCAGTGTCTGTCTACAATTTAGTGATGAACTCGACTTACTAATTCGAACAATTTATTGATATATTATGTAATATCAACAAGCTGATTAAGTATAATACGTGATAGTTAAATTATTAATAACATTTACTATACGCTACGTCATAAAGTTAGAGTGATATTATTTTATGAAAATTGTCTATACACCAATAAAATATAACTACCTATTAAGTTAAGTAATAATAATTATCTTGGATGGAGGAACAAATATAAAAATAATTTGTAACAAACTGACACAACTTCGTTCCGCCAATTCGAGTTGCGTAACTCGAGTACTATTCGAGTTACGTGAATTTCAACTCAAGTTAACTCGAGTCGAGTTTCTTCCGAGTTAGCACATCTCTACAATTTTTTTAATATTACATTATCTGAACCAATGACAAGAACACAAATATCAAAACAACTCTTTTTTCAGATTTCTTAATTCCGTTTAGATTTTCATAAAATCTTTATACTATTACAATAATAAATTGGTATCTTTTTTTGTATATATAATACCATTAAGGGTCGCGAAAATTTCTAGTGGGCCCAAAACGATTGACTCCTTTGTTAAAGGAGTGACAGGGTAAAATTCTATGTCTTTTACATCTTAAAACAGTAAGTCCTTGGGGCGCTAGAATTACACAAGACACGAAATTAAATTTATGTTACACTTGTCATTTCGTCGCTTTCGTGGAAGTTATGAACTTGAAATGGAATTTAATTTGTTTTATTGGACCTCCAGCGCTCACTTATATATTGAGTTCGATTTAAATGGGTTCATACTTTGAAGTAGAAGTGTTTGTCTTCGTTTCATTTAACGACTTAACTTTGTTTTGATGAGATACTTGGCGAAATTCAAACACAAAAGCGAACGATACTAAGAAATTTGTTTTGAACGATGTGGATATGATTTAAATTATTATTATTATTATTTATTTATAGGAGAAGGCAAACGAGCATGCGGCTCACCTGATGGTGGTGACTACCATCGCCCATGAACAACTGCAACACTAGGGAATTGCAGATGCGTTGCTGGCCTTTTAAAAGAGTAGGCTCTTTTCTTGAGAAGGTCCCTAAGTCGTATCGGTCCGGAAAAATCGCTGGTGGTAATCGATTCCACAAGGCAGTTGTGCGAGGAAGAATATTTCTTCTAAAGTGGAAGTGGTAGACCGCTAGTTATCCAGATGTTATGGATGGTATCGCGAGTTTTGTGGCGATGTGTGGCGGTGAAATTGAGCGGCTGGATTTAGTCTGAACAATTCCTAAGAGCACTCCCGTGATAGATACGATAAAATACGCAAAGAGATGCAACAACTCTACGGTGCCAGTGAGTCAAGACGATCGGAAAGGACTCGGTTGTCGACGATTCAAACCGCTCTGCGCTGGATGCGGTCAAGTGGAAGGAGCTGGCACTGGGGCCTCTGTCCAGAGATGGGAACAGTATTCTATGTGGGGCCGAACCTGCGCCCAAAGTTGCAAGCGGTGTGCCGGCATGAAATACTGTCCGCTCTGCTGTACGCGAAGCTATTTACATTTGAAGGACCTGAAGGCGGAATTATACTTATTTTTTAGCGCTGGTGTTTATATCCGGGACGTTGATGCATCAAAGGCCCGGTAGCAATTCTTATAGCGTGATGCAATTTACAGGGTGACAAACTATGGCTTAGTTCTGCCTCCGATAGGCACCACAGATGATGGAATAAATAATTCCATTCCTGAAGTTCCACATCAGCGACAGAATCAGCAACTACTTTGGGATCATCCGGCGAAAGCACCCGCCCCAAGGGTAGGATGCAAAAAAGACCGCATCTCGTCCCAATCGGCCGACCCATAGTGCCAAACACGGCGGCAAGCTGCAGATCGCAACTGCGATGAGCAAAAAGCACCCGTAGACGCGGGGTTGGTCGTCGCTGTCTACTCACAGCCATAGGATGGACAGGTCCGTACCTTCAAGACTGCCGAGGCGTCGAAAACGGATGTCCTCTCTGACGTACACATTAAACTCTGGCCGGGGTACAAGGGTGTTCTTTGTAACGGGTAGAAGAAGATAGAAGGAATAGGAAGAAACCGTGAAGTGGCGGTGTTATGCTAAAGTTTACACTCTTGCCAAGTCTTAGCAAACTTCCACAAGCCCAAAGACAATCAATCATATTACAAGTTACAAATTCAAGTGAAAAACATAATTACAGCCCATCTGATGATAAATGTGATAATTGACTACAGCAACCCATAAACACCTGAAAACAACTTCAAACAAAGATGGCTACAGATGCATTGTCAACTCAAGGACAAAATGAAATGCCTCACAGCTCGTAACTCTATAACAACGATCTTTTAAAAACATTAGAAATCTATGGACCTCAAAACATGGAGATATATACAAATTTGGTCTCTAATATCAAACCCTTTGCAAAACCTTAAATATTTTTGTCTATTATAACTATTTTAACAAGAGTAGCGTGACGAACAAAATGCTCCAGAATACTTCATAATATTCTCAGAAATGAGAAGGACCTGTTCCATCTATTGGGACGTATTAAGATTTTACAATGTGTATACAGCCTGTATACATAGCAAAAATCTTAAATAAATTTAATTAAAAAATCCTTCGAATCTGCGAGAAAATGGTGAAAAGTATACTGAATAAAAAAATAAGACATCAATAAACTGTTGTTGTTGATGTTTTATTTTATACTTTGTATTTCAAAGTATAAAATAAAACATGCGTGAGTGTCGTGGAACACTCCGTTGGAAGGAAGTTCCTTTCGAAGTATATTATTATTGATAAACGTATTATATTATTGATTAACAAATATAAATAAATGAATCACTAGCATCTATTAAAATGAAGCATCATTTAAAAATATTTTCTTTCATTGCAAGATAAGAAAAAGTGCGAGGAGATGGATATTATTCCATTTCGCTCGCACTATAGAAAGAAGGTCGTGACGGAAAAATCTTACACTTTTTCTCGCCTAGCCCCCATCCGTCAATTTCGTACCGTGCGATAAAGAACTTCGTTCAATAAACAATTGTATAGTTATAAAATATTGTTATAAATATATATTTTATGTAATTATCGTATATATTATTATTATTTATTGTAGCCAAAATACAGATGATATATATAGTAATAATAATGCTAGTTTGCTTGTTTGTTGTTTGAGTATTGGAAGATATTTCAGTAAATTATGGAATAAGTAGAATCTTTGTACAAACTCACTATATATGATTGTTTCTGTATATTTTAAAGTGAAAATAAATAAATAAAAACATATATAAATTGATCACAAACAAAATTATCCCATGTTTCAAAACAATCCAGATCCGAAATCTAATTAGGATTATACAGCGTAATCTACAGCGTCATGAATATGTTATATGTGTCAGCAGAAACTACTTGCAAGTTTCAACGAGTACCGACAGACATCGCAATTTCTATGGAAATAATTCATATAAAATACCAATTTGGGAACAGCCGTTTGTGGGAGCTGGTCTGTTCGGGCTTGCTTTTTCCTTGCAAATGTTTAAGTTTATTTTAGTTTTTAATTCGACTATACGTTTTTATATATGCTGGGATATCTTAGTAAAATTTGTAACAATATTGACAATCTTTTTCAGAAAAAAGCCTAAGTACAAAACTATCTTATTATTATTTTCTGAACAATTTTCTCATTTTTTTTTATAGGATAGAGTGACAAACGAGCACACAGTCCACCTGATGGTAAGTGGTTACTGTGACCCATGAACATCTACATCTATCTTCAACAAAGAATCAAAATGCAGATGCGTTGTCACCCGTGAGGACTAAGATGGAATACCTCTTTTCCAGTAAAAGGGTCTCCGGTTCTCTACACTCACCATACAAAACACAGCAGTGTTAAGCTGCTATTTTACGCTGGTATTCTGTGCGTGGTCCTTCCCGGTCGAGCCGACCATTCGATACAACTATACTACTAATATAGCTGCAGCATGGCTCTACAACGTAAAAATTTATTTTAAAATTTTATCTTCTTCTTCGGTCAACAGCCCAGCCGCAGTAGCTCAAGCTAAAATAGGTTAATTCAATGTGGATTCTTACATTGAATTAACCTATTCTGAATTAATCGCATTTAATTAACTTTTCCATAATTCCGACGTTTCAGTACTGTTGTAAAGCACCCATGGTCAGAGGGGACTGTTCATTGCTAATTAGGCGCGATAAAATCAGTAAAGACAAGGGTCATCCTTTTGTTTAATTTTCCATGGTTCGGAAGTTACCTCTGACCATGTCCAAGATTTTTATCTCGTTTTTCACAGTCACCTTTTGCAAGACCCATGGGTATAAAATGGGGTGATAGGTTCTTACGGTGCCACCGCACGTCATTTATACACTTCATTACATTTCATTAGTAGGCGATGGTAATTTTCAGCCCAGGAGTTCGTCTAGATAGCTGGCACCCTCTTACCTATTTCTGCTGCCAAATAGCAGAACCTGCACTGCTGTGTTCTGGTCTGAGGTATAAAATACCAGTATAGTTACAGGCATTCCATCTTAGTCCTCAGAGTGACAATGCATCTATACAACGAAGACAGATGTAGATGTCTGGGCCACAGCAACCACTTATCAAAGTGGACTGTGTGCTCGTTTGTCACCCTATTCTTTTAAAAAGCCTTCTTTGTTTGGAATTTGGCAGCAGGTGACTGTGGACTGGTAGCCACCCATCAGATGAACTATAAGTTCTGTTCTCTGTTCTCTTTTATATAAAAAATATATAATATATAAAAATATTTCTGTTCATTTTTAAATAAAATTTTAGTGACAAACAGTTTCTATAAAAATTTATATAAAAATACCTGAACAATTGTTCAGTAGTATTTATATTTTTCTCACGCATACGTTGAATCTCAAAATGATTTAATAGGGAAAAACTTATATTTCATTTTGCTCGCTTGTTATCGCTTTATATACATATGTTTGAGTACACTTGATTTCTTTATAAAATAATATATACGATATGGCTACAAGCGATAATTACTGCGTGTTGCTTGGTAAATAACTCAAAAACTATACAACTTTCATAAAAATTAAGACCCTTTTACTGGATTTTGCTCTCACATAATACTAGCCTAAAATAGCAGTTAAATCAGTGTTTCCTGTGATGAGTGTAGATAACCGAAGTCTATTTTACTGGTTATGAGACATTCCATCTTAGTCCTCAGGGGTGACAACGCATCTGTGTTTTGATTGTTAATCGAGGATAAATGTTGATGTCTATAAGCCACAGCGTCCAATTACCATGAGGTGGATTGTGTGTTCGTTTGTCACCCTTATTCTATAAAAATAAAATAAGAAGATTTTAATCGCTGCTCTGTCGTTTAATCGTTTAGTTTGCAAGAAATCAGCAAAATAAAAAAGGAAAAATTAAAGTCAAATCAGTAAAAGTAAGTCCATATACTTCCCACAACTGGGCAAAGGCCTCCTTTCATTTTTGAGAGTTTTTTTTTAATAGAATAAGGGTAATGAACGACCACACAGTCCACCTGATGTTAACTGGAACCAGAAACAGAAACAGAAACGTTTTATTCAATATAGATTATAAATAATACTTATTGAAAGTCATTCTTTTGTTTAATTACCACTGGTTCGAAAAAAAACCTCTGTCCTGGGAAGAACCAGTAAAAAGTCCCGTACCCAGTTAACCAGTAAAAAGTGGGTTTCCAGCGGGACTTCTTTTTTAAATAACAGCTTACAATGTATGTTACACAATTAACAACACAACAAATTAGAAATAGCTTGGTAGCGATCACCTCATTCCCAGGGGTTATTATCATTCATAAATTCCTTAATATTATAATAACACTTTTTATACAAACTTAGTTTAATAAAGTTTTTGAACTTTGAGCAGGTCAAATTTTGTATATTTTCTGGAATTTTGTTGTATAAGCGTATACATCGCCCCAAGAATGAATTACTGACTCGATGGAGTCGAGTAACTGTACTACTAGCTGTGTCTGTTCCTAGTATTTACAGAATGAATATCACTTATTTTTGTAAAACTACTTTTATTTTTGTGTACGTACATTGTATTTTCATAAATGTATTGAGAGGCCAAAGTTAATATATTAATTTCTTTAAATTTTTGTCGCCCAAGAATGAATTACTGACTCGATGGAGTCGAGTAACTGGTAGTACTAGCTTGTGTCTGTTCCTAGTATTTACAGAATGAATATCACTTATTTTTGTAAAACTACTTTTATTTTTTGTGTATACATTACATTTTCATAAATGTATTGAGAAGATTAATATACTAACTTCTTTAAATTTTCGTCGCAGCGACTCTTTAGGCTTTAAATCATAAATTGCTCTTATGGCCCTCTTCTGTAAAACAAACATAATTTCAGTGTCAGCTGCGTGTCCCTATAGCAAAATAGCATACGAAATTATGCTGTGGAAATAGCTAAAGTAAACTAGTCTACCTGTTTGAACACTGGTAAGATTTCTAATATTTTTTACAGCATACGCTGCAGAACTAAGTCTGCTTGCTAGTTTTGATATATGGCGGCTCCATTGAAGCTTCGCATCTAGTGTGATTCCAAGAAAAATGGTGGTATCGACAAGACTCTGTTCCTCCCCATTTAAAATTACATTGGTATTTAATTGTTTGATATTTGGAGTCATGAATTTTTGATGAAGAAGCTGTGGCAAATTTACATCTACAAAATGCAAATGTATCGTCACCCCTGAGGACTACGATGTAATGCCTCACAGCCTGTAACTATACCGGCTCTTCCTACACTTCACACGCAAATAAGCAATGCAAGCTTTATTACTGTGTGAAAGAAATAGGAGTTATAGGCGAAAAAGCAGTCTTACGCCTAGTATTATTTTATTTTTTATAGTCTTGTAGTCTTCTTTGTAGTTGACTGCATATTTCCATGGACCACAGCAGCCATTTAAAAACAACAACGGCGTGAGAAAACCTTCACCATCATCTTTATCATCTTCATTACAAACTGTCAAAAGTCCACTGCTGAACATAGTCTTCCCCATAAATTGCCCAAAGGAGGAATTTTGTCATAGTTGCGACGGTTGACAGGCAGGTTAATAACCGCAGTTTTTTATTATTTTCGGTTGTTATAAGGAAGATGCTGTTGCCCATCTCCTTTTTTTTATTGCATAGGGTGACAAACGAGCACACAGTCCACCTGATGGTAAGTGGGTACTGTGGCCTATAGACATCTATATTTATCCTCAATTAATAATCAAAATGCAGATGCGTTGTCACTCCTGAGGATTAAGATGGAATGCCTCTTTTCCAATAAAAGGGTCTCGGTTCTCTACACTCACCATAGGAAACACAGCAGCATTAGCTGCTATTTTACGCTGGTATTCTGTGAGCGTGGTTCCACCCGTTCGAGGCCCGATTCGTGCTACAACTATAATATAGTTGCAGCGTGGCTCTACCACGTACAAAAGTTTTCAGTTCCCTCTATCGCTTCTTACGACACCCATGGGATGATATTGGATAGTACATATTATTACGCCGCCACTATACAGCTAAACCTTCAGTCCTAAGTATTCCTCAAACAAATATTTTTATCGCATGTAAAGCCAGCCAACACACAATCGATTAGAGTGATGGACTGTTTGATCCATATATATTTAAAATCTGAGAAGGCCTGTCAAATTGACGTATATTCGCTGCAACATTACTATTACCCTTTTTCTACGTGGTAGAGTCACGGTCTAGCTATTTTATGACTGCAGCACTAATGAATCAACTCGACATGGGAAGGACAACACTCACAGATTACCAGCGTAAAACAGCAGCTAAATTAAAGCAGCCTGTGTTTCGAATGGTGAGTGTAGAGAACCTTAGACCCTTTTTACTGGAAACGAGACATTCCATCTTAGTTTTCAGGGATGACAATGTATCATCATTTTGATTCTTAATCGAAGCCAAATGTAGATGTCTATAGTCCACAACATCCACTTACCATCAGGCGGACTGTGTGCTTGTTTGTCACCTTTATTATATAAAAAGCAAAATTAAAAATTTTGAAAAAATCATGATGAATATAAAGGTTGTAATCAAAAATGATTAAAAATAATCTTTGATAAACTCGCAACTAAAAGGAAGTAAGTCACGAAAAATAAAAATAATAAAGTGTTTTAAAAAGGGTTGAATTGTCGCGGGGTCTGTCATAATAAACAACTAATTATGACTTTCCTTAATCCTTCCTACCTTTCTGTACCTATTTGTATGTCGTAGCGATAAACACAGCAATAATATCAAATATAGGTACTATATATATTCAGCTACCTATTAGGTAATATAATTACACATAAACACTCACGCCTGATACCCAGAGGGGTAGGCAAAGACTATGGACTTCCATTTGGCACGATCCTGACACACCTCTCTCGCCTCCTCCACATCCATATACCTACGCATACACGCTCGTCGGTTAATGGTACTCTTAATTTGGCCCATTTTCAATATATCGTCAATTTAGTCGATAAATTTTCGCCTAGGGCGTCCCTTCCCGACTCTGCCGTTCACCTCTGCCACATAAATTTGCTTTGTCACTCTTTCCTCATTCATTCTTTCTACATGAAAAAAACACCGAAGCATTCCTTTCTTAATCCTGGTCACAACATCATCTTGCAAACTACACTCTTCTCTTATCACACAATTTCTCATTCTGTCATTCAGATTCAGCCCTAACATACTCCTTAATGACCGCATTTCTACAGCATTTATTCTACTCTCATTAGCTTCTGCCACCAACTTTCACTACCATACATTAAAGTAGGACTAACACAGCATTGTGAATTGCCATACGTGCCTTTTTGGACACATACGAGTACTGACTTTCCACAACAGAGTGTAGAGCCCCATTTACTTTATTTCCTGCGTTCACTCGTCGTTCTATATCCTTATCATATCTACCATCCCTGCTAAATACACATCCCAAATACACAAACTCATCTACTTGCTCGACCAATTCTCCTTCTATTTTTATTTCACATATCCTTTTACATTCTTCTCTTTCAAAAACCATAACTTTCGTCTCACTTGCGTTCACTTTGATTCGGCTTTCCTTTAATGAACTGTTCATTAATGTAACCGTCATTTGCAACTCGGCCGCCGACGACGCAAATATGACTTGATCATCGGCGTACAAAAGGCATTCTTAACCCGCATTCTTCAACTTTCAAATTTTCCAAACAACTGTCCATAAATAGATTTAACAGCCACGGGGAAGCCACACAGCCCTGTCTGACCCCTATATGGATGTCAAGCCAGTCCTAGTAGGCCCCATTGATCCTGACACAAGCACTGGAGTCCCTATACAGAGACTTCAATGCCTGTATCAACCCAGCGCTCAACCTACATGAGTTCAGTGTTTGCTATAACACATCCCTGTCCACTCTCTTATAAGCCTTTTCCAAGTCCACGAACGCACAAAAAACCTTTTGGTTTTTGGCCAAAATCTTCTCCGCGATCATGCGCATGGAAAAGACCTGATCCATACATCCCATTCCCTTTCTAAATCAAGCGGGAGCACATCCCAAATTTTTCCATCGGTATCTTTCATAACTCTTTCAATTAGTACCTTAGCATACAGTTTTCCCACAATGCTAAAAAGGCTGATACCATGGTAGTTTTTACAGTCCTGCTGCGATCCTTTTCCTTTATATAGTGGGACTATCACGACTTTGCAAAAATCTCCTGGTACCCGCTTAAGTTCCCAACATAAAATAAACAAGGTGTATAGCAGGTCTGCCACCACTCACTCTCCAGCCCTTAGCATTTCTAGTGATACTCTATCATATCCGGCTGCCTTACCTGCTTTCATACTTTTCATTGCTTTCATTTTTTCATCTATATTTATCTCTCTATCTCTTTCCTCTTTTTTCGGAATTTCTATTTGATTTAATTCGAACGTCTCATCACTCATAAACACGCTTTCAAAGTATTCCTTCCATCTCCTTAAACTCGACACTTCGTCATTCAGAATACAGCTATTCTGGTCTCGTATAGCATTCATTCTAGGCTCTTTTGAATGTCCCCTGGCAGTTCTTACGAGTTTTCAGAACATTTTAATATTTGCTTGGAAATTATCCGATATTCTTCTATCATTCTTATCCGTTCTTTCTTGCTTTTTTCTTTCAAATAATTTTTTTACTCTCTTATTTAGATGTCTTAAGACTGCTTTTTCTTTCAATATCATCATTCATATAGCTAGAATTACTAGCCTTGGTTGCTAGTAAATCTAGCTACTCTCTTTTGCTTCTACTTCATCCGTACCTCATCCCACCACAACATATTATTTTCCTTTCATTCGTTCTCTTGCTTACCACATACATCAGTAGCTGCATCCACCAAACCTTTCTTGACATTATACCACAGTCTCCAAGTCTAAATCATTCATACATAATTCATCCATACCACTTATATTTCTCTCAGTCTACATTTGAACTTCTCCGCACCTTCATCTTGTAACCTCTCCGTTCTTATACGCTGTAACGCAGTGGTAGACACAGATGTCCGATGCCAACGTCTGAATAGACCATTAATTCGGCATAAGACCAAGTAATGATCCGTCCCTACGTTGGAACCCCGGTAAACCCTTGTATCTACCACTGCGCTCCTCATTCTTTTATCCACAATTGAAATCTATCATGCTTCTATCACCACCTCTTTCCCATGTATACATTTGATCTTCTTATGTGAAAGAAAGTGTTCGTCACAAAAGATTATTTTCCACACATACGGTGAGGAGGCTTTCACCATTCTCATTTATACTTTCATCAACAAACGTTCCCAATATCCTTTCATAAACCTCTTCACGCCAACCCTTTCATTAAAATCTCCTTATATAACAATATTTTCATTACCCTTGCATTTCATTATCACCATCCTTACCATCTTCAAACCTGCTCTCAGATATAAGTGTGCCGATATGTCTGGGGCGAACCCTAGAACAAACAACTTCTTTAAGCTCACTTTCATTCGTATCCATAGCAGTCTCGGGCTTCACATTCATACTCTTTCACACAATGACCCACTCTTTCTGAAAGGATGATACCGACTCCCTAGCATGCCCGCTCGGTCTCGTCTACACCAGACCAGTACGCGGTATACATGCCGTGAGTGGCATCCTTTCCTTCATTCGTCTCATTTACACCAACACATCTATTCCTCTATCATACATCATATCGCATACTTCATCCATCTTATCATTCATTGCTCACATACATTCAGCGTAGCCAGACGGGCTTCCGCAATCCACTTTTCGCCCTCCGGGAACTGCCTCACGCTGCTGGGGCTCGGCAGCTGGCTGGCTGATTAGGTGACTCGAAGGATATAACCCTGTCTCTCCGAATAGAATAGTCCATAGGTCACTGGCACAGTATCTTCGGGAATTGTTTAGTACTCGTTGTAAAATAGGGAAACACACAATAATTTTTCGAAAAAGAAAAGTTCTTAACGTTTCGTACGGCGCAAGTGACTCCGCCGTTCGGCCAATCAGACGCAAGCGCGACTTCTCGCGTAAAAGGATTGTTACCAGACCAAGAATTCAATCCCTATTAATTTAGTAATTGTTTACTCGAAAGTTTATAAGAAAATAAATATATAGACAATAAATATTAATTTAAAAAATATGGTTCCAGTACGGAACATGCCGCTCACCTTAAAAGACGTGAGGCTTTTAACAAGTTTAAACACAACGTAAAAGTATTGAAAGAAAACATTGTTAAACTAACTGAATAAATAAAATAGGAAACTAAAGAAGTTAAATATGGGTTATACGTTAACATAAATTATGAACTAGGTTGGACATTCGTAATTCACTTTATTCCAATGGAAGAGGCAAATTTTTACGACTGGACGCTTAACAAATTTGTTTCCTATTTGTAGAGTTACTACGCGGTAACACTATCATTACCCGGATGTAATGCGTGAACTCGAGCGAGTCTCCATTGTAAGGAGGAGATTATCTTCTCGCAACAACAATGCTACCTTCACGAATGGGAGTACCGATCCGAAAACCATTTGTTAAATTGTTGAATTTCATGAACGTACTCATGACTCCAGCGCTTCCAAAAGTGTTGAACATTCTGTTGTATCCAGCCCACCTAGTAAGCCTACTGGCATTCGTATCAGTTAGACAAATATCCGGGATAGCAGTAAGAGGTCCACCTATTAAAAAATGAGAAGGTGTTAAGGGCAGGGATCGATAGGATCTGCACTTAACACACAAAGTGGGCGCAATTCAACACTGCCTCGATCTGACACAACAATGTATGCATTTCATCATAAGTCAGGGTATTCGTACCTATTACGCGGTAAAAGTGGTGTTTAAAGCTTTTAACCCTGCTTCAAACAATCCACCGAAATGTGACGCATAGGGGTTGGAACCATGTAATGCCTTGTTGTAAGGTTTTGTTATGAAGATGACTCTGGACTGCGTCATCGTAAAATTGATATAAACCCTTAAGATAGTTGTCACAGGCGGTAAAATTTTTGCCGCAGTCTGAGTAAATGTCGGTACAAAGGCCTCTGCGGACGTGAAACGTCGTAACGCTGCCAGAAATGCTTCTGTAGACAATTCGGATACTATTTCTAGATGAATCGCTTTAACACTCATACATACAAACACTGCGACATAACATTTAACCACCTTCGCGTTTCGCACCTTATTAGCGCGCACGTAAATGGACCAGCAAAGTCTACCGCTGTTTGAGAAACGGACGTTCCGGCTTCAATCTCACCGACAACGGCGCCATGCGTGGTTGGGGATGCACAGGACGCGCACGAAAACGAACACACCGATGCAGACGTTGTCTAATAACGTCACGACTTGAAATGATCCAGTATTTCTGTAAAGTTGATACTGAATAAATTGCGGACCTGCATGTAAGTGAGTTATATGGGCGTCGTCAATTAATAAAGTTAAGGGATGTTTTTGGGTAATATCATTTGATGTTTGGACTCAAATGGCAGAAGCGATTTATGTAGCCGTCCACCTACGTAAGATTTGATCTTCATCGATAAATGGATTTAATTTTCTAAGTTGGTTAGAAGGAACCTTCCCTTGTGAAAGATAATTAATCTCGTCATGAAAACTGTAATGTTGAACCTGGCGAATAAGTCTTTTAAGACAGAATCTATATTCAGAAACAGTGATATGTTGCGAATATGTATATTTTGGTTTTAATTTGTCCACTTTATGTTTTAATATATTATAAAAACGAAATACAAACGCTGTAACACTAATAAGTTTCCTTAATGAAGAAAATTTAGGTATGATTTCGACATCAAAAGTTGTGCTATTGCTACGCGAGCCATCGCTTCACAGGTAGGTTACGTTTTCGTCGTTCGTTTTAAAATTATTCCTTGAACAGGCCACTGGGACTCTGTCTGAGAAAGCCAGGGCGGACCGAAAACACGGTATTATTTTTAGTGAATATTAATGGTAACCTTCCGCGTGATGGTGTATCTGCCGGGTTGTCAGCAGAGGGCACTGTCCACTGAGCAGCAGGAATTATAGACAAAATCTCCTTGTCCTATTCGAAATAAACGTCTTCCATTCGTGGTGGTGGCGAAGCCACGCCAAAACGACGGAAGAAACACCAGGCATATATATCTTCGTCCTTTATGTGATCATATGCTGTTTAACCTTGACTATAAGATGGGCTAATAATAAAGCTGCCATAAGCTCCAAGCGAGGAATGGACAAACAAGGTGAAATGGTGCAACTCGTGTCGCCAGTATCAAATATGATTTAATTATACCGTTTTCTATATGACGGACATATACACATGCAGCGTAGGCCTTCTCCGAGGCATCGGAAAACCCGTGAGTTGAATAATACTTTCGCGATGAGTAGGAAATATGTATCTTGGTATGGTGATGTCGGATAAAGACATCAAATCCTGAATAAGCTATTCAAGCATTGATAATTTCAATGGGGAACATCCCAATCGACCCCGAAATCCACAACACCATTAAATGTTTTGCGTATACGGTGACCGGGATAGCCATCCCATAGGATCGTATATCCAATCTGTGAGAGAATAGCTCTTAGTCACATTTGTATAGAAACTGAAACACTAAAACTAAATTGATCAGACTGTGGATCCCACTGGAGACCCAAGACCTTCGTTTTCATATCCTTTCCATGGGTGCAACTGGAATTATTTCCCGCTCACCGTGAGAAATTGGTGATTGTACCGCCGCAGTATCGCGAGCGAGTTGCTAATGCCATTTTCGGAGTTCGAAGCCTGCTGTTTGACAAATACCTATCAGCTCTTGTTGAAGGACAAGAGCCTCAGCCTGGTCATTTGCGCCACTGACAATATCGTCGACAAAGACCTGGTCTCGAAGTACCGAAGCTCGAAATTGTTCAGCCTCATCAAGAGCGAGCTGTTTTATAACCCGAAGAGCGAGGTAGGGAGAAGAGCTAATCCCAAACGTCACGGTACGAAGACGATATTCACGTAATAAATTATGTGGTGAAGTGCGCACGGAATGCGCTGGTAGTCCCTATCAGACTCTTGAACCAAAATGTTCCGATACATTTGTTTTATATCGGCTGTAAGCGCGATACAATGTACAAATTTAGAACAACTTCAATAATATCCTTATGCATCTTAGGACCCGTTAAAGAATATCGTTGTGCCGTTTGAACTTTACATCCAGCATCAAAGACTACGCGAGTCTTGGTCGTCACACTAGCCTCTTTAACCACGCAATGGTGGGGAATGTAATAGGTCGTCCCATCATTGGGAGGACTATCAACCAGCTCCATGTGGTTGAGATCCGTATACTCTTGAAGGCACAGTGATATTCGCCCTTAAGGGACGGGTTTCGCTCTAATCGAGCTTCAAGTTTTAAAAGTCTAGAACGCGTATCCGCGACTCACCAGAGGTGGTGCATCGGGTTTAAACGGCAGACAACCACGTAACGACCTGTTTCGTCACGAGTATGTGTATGTGTAAATAGACTCACATAAACTTTCCTCAGGAGTGTTTTCTCTTCCTTGTAATTCTAACTCCAGAACCTACGGAGGTCAATGTCATCGGAGAATGAGCTAAGACACACCTGGATGGGAGGTAAGGTATTCGATTCAATTCGTGTGATTAAAGTGAGCCATGCCATTTGATAATTGTCGTCGGAAACAGGAATCGACAATTAGATTGTATGGTTCATTTTCAGGGTCAACAATAAGTACTAAATTTTTGCATTCATCATTGTTGTGTACCAGCACTGAATAAATCAAATACGATCGCCAATCGGTTGAATCGCTGGAAAATGACGGTAATGGCAAAGTGGGTAACTTGTTAAGCGTACATATTTGAGGTTGATGAAATTCTCTAATAGTACTTTCATGAAGCATGCGACTTGTGCCCTATTCTCCTCTTCTAAACCTTTTATCTTGTTTACATGGGAAATAATTGCATAGTAATAGTCATTAAATTGTTTACGAATGGCCAACTGTTCCTCTTTGTCAAAATTCTTTTGTTTCAAATAAGAGTTTTCTATGTTTGATTGAATTTTACTAAATTTACGTTGTTGAAACGATATCTTTTGAACGCGCAAAATTCATCTCTGTTAGAATCTACAATTTCTAAAGTATGCTTTACCTCTTCTAAAACGATATCGCGTTCGAAAATATCGTTGGAATGCAACGATGATTCCGCCATGTTGTATTGTAAAAGGTAACAAATAATATAAAACTAATACTAAATTAACGGTGGCAACAAACCCGAACAATAAAGAAAATGCGGCTCGAATGAAAAAATTATGTTCAGGAAAGAGCTAAGGGTCTGGTAACTCACCGGTCTCCGCCTTCGACTGCCTCACGCTGCTGGGGCTCGGCGAGCTGGCTGGCTGATTAGGTGACTCGAAGGATATAACCCTGTCTCCGAATAGAATAGTCCATAGGTCACTGGCACAGTATCTTCGAGGTGTTTAGTACTCGTTGTAAAATAAAGGAAACACACAATTTTTCGAAAAGAAAAGTTCTTAACGTTTCGGCGTACGGCGCGCAAGTGACTCCGCCGTTCGGCCAATCAGACGCAAGCGCGACTTCTCGCGTAAAAGGATTGTTACCAGACCAAGAATTCAATAAATCCCTATTAATTTAGTAATTGTTGCCACTCAAAGTTTATAAGAAAATAAATATATAGACAATAAATATTAATTAAAAAATATGTTTCCAGTACGGAACATGCCGCTCACCTTAAAAGACGTGAGGCAACAAGTTAAACACAACGTAAAAGTATTGAAAGAAAACATTGTTAAACTAACTGAATAAATAAAATAGGAAACTAAAAGTTAAATATGGAGTTATCAGTTAACATAAATTATGAACTAGGTTGGACATTCGTAATTCACTTTATTCCAATGGAAGAGGCAAATTTTACGACTGGACGCTTAACAAATTGTTTCCTATTGTAGAGTTACTGCGAGTAACACTATCATTACCCGATGTAATGCGTGAACTCGAGCAGTCTCCATTGTAAGGAGGAGATTATCTTCTCACCACAACAATGCTACCTTCACGAATGGGGTACCCCGATCCGAAAACCATTTGTTAAATTGTTGAATTTCATGAGGTACTCATGACTCCAGCGCTTCAAAAGTGTTGAACATTCTGTTGTATCCAGCGCCACCTAGTAAGCCTACTGGCATTCGTATCGGTTAGACAAATATCCGGGATAGCAGTAAAGTCCACCTATTAAAAAATGAGAAGGTGTTAAGGGCAGGGATCGATAGGATCTGCACTTAACACACAAAGTGGGCGCAGATTAACACCCTCGATCTGACACAAAATGTATGCATTTCATCATAAGTCAGGGTATTCGTACCTATTACGCGGTAAAAGTGGTGTTTAAAGCTTTTAACCCCTGCTTCAAACAATCCACCGAAATGATGACGCATATGGGGTTGGAAATGCCATGTAATGCCTTGTTGTAAGGTTTTGTTATGAAGATGACTCTGGACTGCGTCATCCCGTAAAAATTGATATAAAACCTTAAGATAGTTGTCACAGGTGGTAAAATTTTTGCCGCAGTCTGAGTAAATGTCGGTACAAAGGCCTCTGCGAGACGTGTGAAACGTCGTAACGCTGCAGAAATGCTTCTGTAGACAATTCGGATACTATTTCTAGATGAATCAACACTCATACATACAAACACTGCGACATAACATTTAACCACCTTCGCTTTTCGCACCTTATTAGCGCACGTAAATGGACCAGCAAAGTCTACCGCTGTTTGAGAAACGGACGTTCCGGCTTCAATCTCACTGCCGACAACGGCGCCATGCGTGGTTGGGGATGCAGGACGCGCACGAAAACAACGAACACACCGATGCAGACGTTGTCTAATAACGTCACGACTTGAAATGATCCAGTATTTCTGTAAAGTTGATACTGAATAAATTGCGGACCTGCATGTAGTAAGAGTTATATGGGCGTCGTCAATTAATAAGAAAGTTAAGGGATGTTTTTGGGTAATATCATTTGATGTTTGGACTCAAATGGCAGAAGCGATTTATAAGCCGTCCACCTACACGTAAGATTTGATCTTCATCGATAAATGGATTTAATTTTCTAAGTTGGTTAGAAGGAACTTCCTTCCCTTGTAATTAATCTCTCGTCATGAAAACTGTAATGTTGAACCTGGCGAATAAGTCTTTTAAGACAGAATCTATATTCAGAAACATGATATGTTGCGAATATGTATATATTTAGTTTTAATTTGTCCACTTTATGTTTTAATATATTATAAAACGAAATACAAACGCTGTAACACTAATAAGTTTCCTTAATGAAGAAAATTTAGGTATGATTTCGACATCAAGTTGTGCTATTGCTACGCGACCATCGCTACAGGTAGGTTACGTTTTCGTCGTTCGTTTTAAAATTATTCCTGAACAGGCCACTGGGACTCTGTCTAGAAAGCCAGGGCGGACCGAAAAACCACACGGTATTATTTTTAGTGAATATTAATGGTAACCTTCCGCGTGATGGTGTATCTGCCGGGTTGTCAGCAGAGGCACATTTCTCCACTGAGCAGCAGGAATTATAGACAAAATCTCTTTGTCCTATTCGAAATAAACGTCTTCCATTCGTAAGGTGGTGAGCGAAGCCACGCCAAAACGACGGAAGAATCACACCAGGCATATATCTTCGTCCTTTATGTGATCATATATCGTTTAACCTTGACTATAAGATGGGCTAATAATAAAGCTGCCATAAGCTCCAAGCGAATGGACAAACAAGGTGAAATGGGTGCAACTCGTGTTTTGCCAGTATCAAATATGATTTAATTATACCGTTTTCTATATGACGGACATATACATGCAGCGGGCCTTCTCCGGGCATCGGAAAACCCGTGAAGTTGAATAATACTTTCGCGATGAGTGAAATATGTATCTTGGTATGGTGATGTCGGATAAGGACATCAAATCCTGAATGAAGCTATTCCAAGCATTGATAATTTCAATAGGGAAGGAGCATCCCAATCGACCCCAAATCACAACAACTACATTAAATGTTTTGCGTATACGGTGACCGGGATAGCCATCCCATAGGATCGTAGATCGCAATCTGTGATAGCTCTCTTAGTCACATTTGTATAGAAAAAACACTAAAACTAAATTGATCAGACTGTGGATCCCACTGGAGACCCAAGACCTTCGTTTTCGTATCCCTTCCATGGTGCAACTGGAATTATTTCCCGCTCACCGTGAAATTGGTGATTGTACCGCCAGTATCGCGAAAGTGCCAATTTTGGAGTTCGAAGCCTGCTGTTTGACAAATACCTATCAGCTCTTGTTGAAGGACAAGAGCCTCAGCCTGGTCATTTGCGCCACTGACAATATCGTCGACAAAGACCTGGTCTCGAAGTACCGAGCTCGAGGTGTTGTTCAGCCTCATCAAGAGCGAGCTGTTTTATAACCCGAAGAGCGAGGTAGGAGAGGAGCTAATCCCAAACGTCACGGTACGAAGACGATATTCACGTAATAAATTATGTGGTGAAGTGCCACAGAATGCGCTGGTAGTCCTATCAGACTCTTGAACCAAAATGTTCCGATACATTTGTTTTATATCGGCTGTAAGCGCGATACAATGTGTACAAATTTAGAACAACTTCAATAATATCGCATCTTAGGACCCGTTAAAGAATATCGTTGAGAAAATGCCGTTTGAACTTTACATCCAGCATCAAAGACTACGCGAGTCTTGGTCGTCTCACTAGCCTCTTTAACCACGCAATGGTGGGGAATGTAATAGGTCGTCCCATCATTGGGAGACTATCAACCAGCTCCATGTGGTTGAGATCATATACTCTTGAAGGCACTGATGATATTCGCCCTTAGGGACGGGTTTCGCTCTAATCGAGCTTAAGTTTTAAAAGTCTAGAACGCGCAATATCCCGCGACTCACCAGAAGTGGTGCATCAGGTTTAAACGGCAGAGCAACCACGTAACGACCTGTTTCGTCACGAGTATGTGTATGTGTAAATATAGACTCACATAAACTTTCCTCAGGGTGAAGGTTTCTCTTCCTTCTGTAAGATTCTAACTCCCAGAACCTACGAGTCAATGTCATCGGAGAATGAGCTAAGACACACCTGGATGGGAGGTAAGGTATTCGATTCGAATTCGTGTGATTAAAGTGAGCATGCCATTTGATAATTGTCGTCGGAAACAGGAATCGACTTAATTAGATTGTGGTTCATTTTCAGGGTCAACAATAAGTACCTAAATTTTCTGCATTCGTGTAGCATCATTGTGTGTACCAACACTGAATAAATCGAAATACGATCGCCAATCGGTTGAATCGCTGGAAAATGACAGTAATGGCAAGTGGGTAACATTAAGCGTACATATTTGAGGTTGATGAATTCTCTAATAGTACTTTCATGAAGCATGCGACTTGTGCGCCTATTCTCTTCTAAACCTTTTATCTTTAGAATAATTGCATAGTAATAGTCATTAAATTGTTTACGATGGCAACTGTTCCTCTTGTCAAAATTCTTTTGTTTCAAATAAGAGTTTTCTATCTTTGATTGAATTTTACTAAATTTACGTTGTGGGAAACGATATCTTTTGAACGCACCAGAAATTCATCTCTGTTAGAATCTACAATTTCTAAAGTATGCTTTACCTCTTCTAAAACGATATCGCGTTCGATATCATGGGAATGCAACGATGATTCCGCCATGTTGTATTGTAAAAGGTAACGAAATGAAATATGAAACTAATGTAATTAACGAGTGGCAACAAAAGCCGAACAATAAAAAGAAAAATGCGGCCAGAATGATCAAAAATTATGTTCAGGAAAGAGCTAAGGGTCTGGTAACTCACCGGTCTCCGCCTTCGACTGCCTCACGCTGCTGGGGCTCGGCAGGCTGGCTGGCTGATTAGGTGACTCGAGAGGATATAACCCTCTCTCCGAATAGAATAGTCCATAGGTAACTGGCACAGTATCTTCGAATTGTTTAGTACTCGTTGTAAAATAAAAGGACACACAATAATTTTTCGAAAAGAAAAGTTCTTAACGTTTCGGCGTACGGCGCAAGTGACTCCGCCGTTCGGCCAATCAGACGCAAGCGCGGCTTCTCGCGTAAAAAGTTGTTACCAGACCAAAATTCAATAAATCCTATTAATTTAGTAATTGTGCCTCGAAAGTTTATAAGAAAATAAATATAGACAATAAATATTAATTTAAAAAATATGGTTCCAGTACGGAACAGAATCTCTTTTAGCGGTATAAATGTCCTCGTTTTGGCGACTTGAAGCAGTTAGCACCATAAAAGGAATATTGTTTCAAGTTGCCTGCAGATTTTGAAGGGGTGCCACATCTGTAGTCTGTTTGCGTCAGCAAAACGATGCGGACTTTGTAGATTTACTCAACAATTTACTAGTGGGAGAACTGAGCATGGAACAGTATCAGCTACTTCTTTATTTATAATAACATAATTCTTTTCTTGAATTATTATGTCAATATCAAGTTACATATTGTATTATTGTTTATGTGCACAGTTAAATCTCGCGACAAGCTTTTATATCATATAAATTGTGTAATGTTATAAATTGATGGGTTTGATTTAATTTAAAGTTTATAAAATGTTTTTTTTACTATTAATTTATTTTTTATTTTTAGTTTTCGCTGAACGAGTTCCTAAGTTGATTTATTTCATTTAATGCGTCATTGTTGTTTTTTTTTTCGTTTGATCGCCATCTTAGATCATATTTTTATTGCCAGCAGTTGACTTATGTCGGTCCATACAACATTCATTTGTTTGAGCACCAAACCATGCTCTTTGTCGAGTTCTAACTCTTTAAAATTGATATGGCGATCATCTTGTTTTAGTTGTTCAATTCAAATCGGGTAAAAATAATTTACCATATTTACCATACTTTAAAGCGTTAGAGCTTGCTGTAGTCATAGAGCTGCAGCTAAATGATGTCTGCATCCCGAATAGGTTGGCTCGACCGGGAAAAGACCACGCTCTCACTTAATACCAGCGTGAAACAGCCTCTTAATTCTACTGTGTTATGACTAGTATAGAATCAGACTCTTTTACTGGTAATATGGCATTCCATCTTAGTCTTCAGGTAACACATCTACATCTTGATTTTAATCGAGGATAGATGGCGTGTATAGGGCCACTGGATCCACTAACAACTGATGGACTTGTACTAACTAGTTTGTCACCCTTATTCCATAAAAAAACACTAAAAATCGAGATACATATAGAACTGGTTTACGGATTTTATCGCGTATAACTTATTTTATATTCCCGACGTTTCAACTAGGATGGTTTTGATTTCAATAGCCTCGCGAATCATCCTATTGAAATCAAAAACATCCTAATTTCAATAGAAAGATGATGGGTGCTACCATCTGCTTGGGATCCCATAATTAATAAAATGAAATACCAACCCAAGCATACAACTGCAAGACTTCAAGATACTATAAGTTCATACTGCGTAGATCGGAACACAAATTAATAATTTTTAATCTGGAGCCGTGGTTAACTATGACATTGGGACGTCAAACACCTCAGTGCCCCGTGACCATGGGTGCTGTAAAGCACTCGAAACGTCGAGGAATACAAAATAAGTTAATATACGCGATAAAATCCGTAAAACTAGTTTTATTTAAATGTGTAGTGTTCCCGTAAATATAAGAAATCATTATATAGAACTGGCTTTTCTGATTTGAAATTTACAGGTATTACTTACTTGTAAATTGTGGTAGTTAGTAAACATCAGTCCGACATTTGTTACGCTCCATAATACCGAAGCAAATTTTTTGTAAAACTTTTAATGAAGCAAGTCGCTGTATTTTTACGCTCGTTAATGTTTTATTCAGCGGGCGTGTCAGAGCGTACTCAGTATTTTCTTTAAACATACACGGGCCTGCGACCGACTATAATAAAAAAATAATAAATTGAAATTATTCTTTAGGACATTTTTAGTTCATAACGATTTCAGTTGTTAATGGCACAGTCAGACACACATTGTTAAGTGCAGGTGTACATGTGCTCTATTAGCCACCCATCAGTTGGATTTAAAGTTCGTTTGTCACTGCAATTGAATAATAAAGTAAAACTTCGAGCATAGCTAGCAGTTAATAATCAGCGTTATACAGGGGACTACTAACATTGACTTGACGGTTAAGCCTGATAGGATTTCTTCACTTTGATATTCGTCCATTGTTTCTAGGTCAAAGAATGTCGGCATCTATAAGCATTCGTCACTACGATTACTCTACAAGCTCTTCATTCCCAACATTCTTCAGATTTCATCAGCTTAGGTTAGAGGATTTTAAAATGATCTACAAGGAGTTCATTATTTTCTTTGGCAGTGTTCAGACCTCTTATCCGTATGTTAGAATATGCTTATTACAGTCATGTGGATACGAATCTCAGTACGTGTAATAGAGCTTGGACACAATACTCTGTGAGGGCGACACTACCAAGCAAGATGACCTTTACGTCTAGAGAACAAAATTACTACATAGTATGAAGTGACCATACTCTTGTTACCCTTTTAAAAAAATTAAAAGAAATAATTTTGAAAACTTATTACTTGAGAGAAGTACAAGATAATTTTTAGCACAAAAATAAGTGTGTCAAACGAGGCACAGTACATCTCATTATGATAATGTATTCCAGACCCGATTTCGGTCAAGGCAGACAATCTCAATGGAGGCTAGCCTCGGTCAGTGCAGGACAAATTATAGAGCCCAAGTTTAAGCGCAAGCACAGGTGTTCTCTCTATTCCCCTCTCATAGTCCGATAGGAAGGCAGACAATCTCAATGGAGGCTAGCCTCGGTCAGTGCAGGACAGAATTATAGTGCCCAAGTTTAAGCGCAAGCACAGGTGTTCTCTCTATTCCCCCACTCTCATTGTCCGATAGGACCGGAGAGAGATCAGGCGCAGGACCCACGATTTTACAAGCTATTCGAAGCACGGGGGTAAAACTCTGCCAATTTCCTATTTTCTTGACAGAAAAACCCAATAAGTGATTTTGGCCCGACACATGATTCGGACTTAGGACCCCAGAATCAGCAATCACGTTTACGACCACTAAAAGAAAGAGGCAGTCAACACGAGGAACTCACACCTCATATAAAGTGAATGCTGTGTGATGTCTTTACATATTTTACCCTTGATTAGAAATCAAAATGCAGAGGCATTGCCAACGCTGAGGACTAAGATTTAATACCCCATTACAAGTAAAATAGGTCTATAGTTCTCTTCAATCGCTATACGAATACCAGCACTAATATGCAACCATTTCATGTTGAAATTCTGTACGAACGTGGTCCTTCCAAGGTCGAGCTGACCCATAAAAGCTGCAGCCCCTATTATATTGCAGCTAATAGGAATCCTTTTTGGGACTCAATTATTACTAAACGAATCAGATATACCCTATTAATTTATGTAACTACGTGTATAAAACTCTCTAGGAGAATTAGACACCCCCCTTCTAAATTTACCGTCAATTTGAAAATTAATAAGTGTTGTAGTAGAGCTGAGCCAGGAAATCCGCTATTATGCGGAAAGTAGTCCGAGTGTTGAAATATGCCCTATGGAGCTTTTGGGATACTAGACTGTTATTAGGGGCGAGGTTAAATGGATCGAACCTGGTTGAAGAGGCACAACGTGGCGTTTCAGGACTACAGTTTGCATAATATGAAATAGAGCGTAGAAAACTGGGTTAACATTTATGGTGTGGAAAGGTTTTAAATTTAAGAAGGCATTTCAGTTTAAATACTGTACTGCAGTTGGTCTGGTGATCGTCAGCGCGACTGTTGATCATGTGGTTCCGTGTTCAGATCCGGATCTGCGTTTTGATTGTTAATTACAGATAAATGTAAATACTTATCTATTGTCCGCATCATGCACTTATCATCAGATGAATCTGTTTTATGAATGAATTTGTTCATATGACCCTTCCATCCATTACTGCCTATAAATGTCCGCTGCTGAACTCTGCCTCTCCCATAGATTGCCTCATAGTGTGGGTTTCGCCATAGTTGCCACGCTTGGCAGGCGGGTTGGCAACTGCAGTTTTTATTATTTTGAATAGTTATCAGGAGGATGCTGCAGCCCATCTCCTGGTTTATCGCCCTCTAACAACACCCAGGGAGCAATAATGGGTAGTGCATATTCTTCCACCGCCACTGCATGGAATTGTAGCACTTTTACCCTTTACCATCATCACCATCATCATTACAGCCCTTCACAAGTCCACTGCTGAACATAGGTCTCACCAAGGAATGCAACAAAACGCGATCCTGAGCAATCTGCATCCGTCGATTTCCTGCATGTCTTACCAGGTCGTCACTCCATCTAGTGGCGGGACGCTAAACTTCGTCTACCGGTACGAGGCTGCCACTCGAATCTTTCTTGCCCAACGGTTGTCGGTTCTTCGAGCTATATGGGCCCATTGCCAGTTCGGCCTACTAATCCGTTACTTTTTACCAACCTATATAAATACTTGACTAATAATAAATATATTGGCAGTAAAATGTATTTTAAATGCGTAAGTAGAAATAATAAGGAAAAACTTGAACCTTACATCAAGGCCGCTAACATGAGCACGTTTTGTCAGTTTTCGCAGCTCTTTTTTCCCTTGTTGTTGGAATACTTGAATTTCACTGAATAATGTTTTCTTGTAATTTCGAATTGATATTTTCTTTTCAACTTAAATATAACGAAAAAATGAATCTTTGAAGTTATCAACGCAATTTCGTACACATATTATGTTTTATTTATTTGACTATAATATATATAAAGAATAAGTCTTCTTCTACGTGATCAGGTCGTAAAAGGCAAAGGGGTAGTAGTGAAAGTCAAAAATATAGTTCTCTCCGTTGTAAGCTAGATTTTTTATAGAATAAGGGTGACAAACGAGCATACAGTTGATAAGTGGATGCAGTGGCCCATATATACATATAACTATTATCCATTTAAAACAAAATGCAGATGCGTTGTCACTCCTGAGGTCTAAGATACCTTGCTACCAATAACAAAAGTATCTCCGGTTTTACACTCACCATATTATGATACACAGCAGCATTAAGCTTCTGTTCTGATAGCGTGATCCTTCAGAAGTAAATTTCGTAAGAGTACATTTAACCAAATATTAAGTGGATGCTGTCACCATAGACACCTACAACTATCTTCAACTTTGAATCAAAACATAAATGCGTGCATGCTATGTCGATCCCGTGGACTATGATGGAATTTTAGTTACCAGTAAAAGGTCTCAAGTTCGTCACTTATTGTTGTATAAGTTATACACAGCAGCTTTACGTTGTAGAGTTACGCTGCATATATAATGGTAGTGGTATGCGACTGGGTCGGCTTAACGGAAGAACCACGCTTTCACAGAACACTAGTGTAAAATAGCAGCTTAATGTTGCTTTGTTTAGTATGGTTAGTGTAAAGAACCGGAGATACTTTTTACTGAAAACGATGCATTCCTTTTTAGTTCTCAGGGGTGACAACGCATCTGCATTTTGATTCTCAATTGAGAATAGATTGTCTTTGGGCCACAGCATCCACTACCGTCATGTGGACTGTGTGTTCGCTAGTCACTTATTCTATAAAATAATATATAGGGTTATACGTATACGTGTTAAATATACGGCCAAATTTAAAATAAGTAATATAGGAGAATGGAAGAAAACTTAATAAAATAAATCTCATACATTCTGTCCTTTTTTATCTTTAAATTCATATGCCAGCATCTATTTACTTCGTGCATCTCACCAGATTGTCACCTAACTAGTCGGGGCTGCTCGAGAATCTTTCTTCTGCTTCGCTTGTCAGTTCTTTTAGGAATATTATGTCCGGCCTATTGCCACTTCAGCATACTGATCCGTTGGTATATATCTGTTACTCAGATTCTAATGCGGATATTCTCACATAAACTCAAATAGCTCATCAACGACGTAGTATACCTGAATAGGAATTAGGATTTAAGAGTTAAAAAGAGTTTGCTATCTTAAAGAGTAAATTACAAAAAGATAGTAAGGTTAGCTTTCTCTTAAAATATTCTTCTATAGAATGCCTAGTTATCTCATACAATATCTTACGTTAAATAATTGCACACATAGAACGCGAAGCGAACTTTATTGTCGACTTGTCAAGGAGACATTACCCGCCCACATGAAATTGGTTCCATTATTTTTATATCGCACTAACACATGAAAAACTCAAATTAATAGTAAGAGGAAAAACTAATGAATAAACTGATAGTTAGTTTTCATAACGTATTATACAAAAACAAACAATGAAAAGTATTAAAGGAAAAAGAAATGAGTTGTGGAATTTTGTATTTTAAAGTAATTTATGTTATGTATAACAGATTTTTGTTGATCATTTAATTTATAACACTTCAAAGTTTTATTTGAACGTCTATAAAGTTTATTAAATGATAAGTACAAACTGAAATATATTTTATGACCACTTTGTGTACATTTACTGAGCAAATAACCACTTAAATACTTGAACGTGAAAGTAGTGTCTGTGCTGCAGACAGTTAATACAATAAATAATATATTATAATCTAATATACTACTACCAAAGACGATAAGTTTATAATTATTGTAATTGTGTATAACAATTCTACACTTTTTTTACACGATCGTTACGACGCGTTCAAAAATATCTTAATGGGCACACAACCAAATTGTACGTAATGTAATAATTACATTTGGCACAATTCGGTACAGTACAATTATTGTATACAAATATAATTATACTTGTAACATTTCTAAGAAGTTTTATTTAACTCCCTTGTTGTGTTCTGAACAAGTACAATTACACACACGCACACGCACACGCACACGCACACGCACACGCACATGCACACGCACACGCACACGCACACGCACACGCACACGCACACGCACACGCACACGCACACGCACACGCACACGCACACGCACACGCACACGCACACGCACACGTACACGCACACGCACACGCACACGCACACGCACACGCACACGCACACGCACACGCACGCACACACACACACACACACACCTCAGATTGTTCCATAAAACTACATGTGGAAAGGCCTCATTATGTCAATTCTGATATTTACTCGTAAATAGCATTTACTACACCTCTGGCCTTGAGCCGAGTGGGAAAATCCGCCACTATGAGGAACGAACATCGACCGTTGTACATATGCCCTGTGGGATTTTACGATACTCGTACTGGAGACTGTTTACGGAAGGTGACAAAATACATTGCAAGACCAAATTTAACGATTTGTGATAAATTGGTTTGCTCATTTCAAGTTATTTTAACGCTTTAAATTTAGATTAAACAAAATTGAGAAAGAATTTGAAAGAATTAATAGACAGATTTTATACGTTTTAAAGGCATGCTGCAGTTTTACAGTTGTAATACGATTGGGTTGGCTGGACTGCGAAAGGACCATGCTCTTACAAAATATCAGCGTAAAATAGCTACCAATGCTGCTCTTATGGTGACGGTTGAGACCGGAATCTTTTAACTGGAAACAAATCATTCCATCGTAGCCCTCAAGGGTGACAATGCGTGTGCATTTGATTTCTTAATTGATGATAGATAAAGATAGTAAATAGGAATTCGATGGATGCAAGTGGCTCAAGACCGTGCTTTGAAGCATTCCTTGGGGCCTATGTTCAGCAGACTTGAAGGGCTGTAATGATGATGATGATGATGGATGATGATAATGTAGATGTCTATAGGCAATACCGTCCACTTACTATCAGAGTGCTCGTTTGTCACCCTTATTCTATAAAAACTGACGAATGACATAAATTTTATTACCGAAAGATATACGATAATATTTGTAACTAGCCGATAACCGGGACTTCGTGCGTTGCTTCAAATATTAACAATGTTTTCAATATGTGCGGAAAAAACATCAAAAGATCGCAAACAAAATATACTTTGCTTACAAAATCGTTGTTTCTTAAAACTTTAATAACTTTATATTAAATGAAGATATCGCAATATTTTTTAAATAGAACCAAGTCTAAGTAATAAAACTTAGAAAATCTAATTGAAATCTATCTAGTAGTTTCTCCGTGAACACAACTGCAAACCTCTATCATTTTATTTATATAGATGTAAAAATAATTTAATATGATATGCGTGCAAGAATAAAATGGTGCGTATAACTACATAGTTGAAGGAGACTCTCTCTTCTGTCCACAATCGCGTGGCAATTCAAGGTCAAAGTTCAACACCATTACACCAAAACCACTCCAAACTCTACACTAGAAAATACACAGTGTAGATAATATTACCCGAATTTCGCCCCACGATGCATCGTTAGGATAACAAGATTCCGATGTTTTTAAGAACCTTTGCTCACTACTTTGCCCCGTTCAGTAAACTAATTGTTGTGTTTTTTTAAAATTTAAATTTGTTACGTAACGTCACATAAATAGTTTTTATAAATAAACTAAAACAATTATTTAACCCTATTTATCGCAGTATACTACAAAAATGCTGACTGCGTTTCCTAGTTGTCACAAATATTTAATAATCTCTCATAGACTTTATATTTGCAGCATAACCCAGTTTAGCGGCCTCCGATGCCATTCCAACCTCTGCGGGATGCCCTGAGATGAAAGGCCGCATGAAGCTCTCTCACATAAGAGCTTTAATTTTTCTCAATAGGCCAAAGTCTTAAATTCCACAAGACTAAAGCCAAGGAATATTTAATAGAAGTTTTATTTTACCTTCCTTGTTCTGTTTTGAAGAAGTAATTAGGCGCAGTCACACACACACACACACACACACACACACACTCACACACACACACACTCACACACACACACACGCACGCACGCACGCGCACGCACGCACGCACGCACGCACGCACACGCACACGCACACGCACACGCACACGCACACGCACACGCACACGCACACGCACACGTATCTCTATACGACGTTAACGTAACGTCGTATAGTTAACTCGAACCATGTCGGGACAGTATTCAGTCTGAAGGGCTTTGAAAGCCAGTATAATAACAGGCTATGAGGCATTTCATCTAAGTCGTCGAGTCCATTGGCTGTAGTAGCTACTCGTACTTATCATCATATGAACTGTGAGTTATTGTCACATAAATTTTATAACAAAGTAGTCGTTGTTTGTTGAGATCTTTCAAATTGACGGCTCATGGCGCAGTGGTTAGCAATGAGTTGCAGCGCTAGGCCGCGGGTTCCAGTCCCACGAAACAAGTACTTGTATGGTTTACAAATAATTGTTCCTGGTCTGGATGTTTGTCTTTGAAAAACACATATATGTAAACTGCCACCACGATACCGGAGAAAACTTAGTGTAGAGGTAATGTTTAAAAAAGAACAAAAGAAGAAAAAATATTTAGTTAGTATTATCATAGGTAAGCAATAAATATTCAGAGGAGTATATAAATTATTTTATGATTTTATGAAACCAACGTTTATTTGTGAATTTCGATTCGTGCAAAGGACAAAAGGGTTATGTAAGAAAATATTGTTTCTTATCGTTTCTTATCTCCGCACTTGTCTTGTCTTGTTATAACCCTGTTGTTTTTATTTATCCGGATAATTGTATAGATTCACCGCTGTTAAGCTTATTTCTTAGTTATATAAAAAGAGATATGAAAATATTGAAATATTATTAAAATTCTGGGTAACAGGCGTGAGAGTTTATATATGTATGTAGATATAAAAATCCTACAAAACGACGATTTATAATCAAATCTCAATTTTTCTACTCACCTACAAGTTTAATGAAAAACTTTTTTAGTTATGTTTTTGCTATGGACACTCATAATCATCATCATCATCATTAAAGCCCTTCGCAAGTCACTTCACTATCACGCTGAGGAACCCTGTGCATAGTCCCCTTTATAGCTCGCTGAGCGACCTTGAGCTTCCTTTTACGGTCAGCAGTGAAGGGCCACGTCTCAGATCCATATGTCAACACTGGCAACACGCACTGGTTGTACAATCTTGTTTTCAAGTTTTGAGGTATACCTGACAAGGTACCTATGTTTAGTAGTACTTTTAGTAGGCTGTTTTCGGTAACGGTAACGATGTCGATTTAGATAATTCTCTCGACTAAGAAGAGACCAGCGGTGGACTGTTGTAGAATATTGACGGTAATGAGCGAAGAGTTATTAAATTTTACCGACTAGTCCAGGAGGACATTCCTAAAAAAAAAAACATACATATACAATTATTACTAAATCCTCGCTGCTTATATCAAAATAAAGCAAATAATTACTTTTTGAACGTCGGAACAAATCTTGCTGAGCAGATAATAACAATTCTAATAAAAT
Source organism: Parnassius orleans (assembly GCA_029286625.1). Lineage (NCBI taxonomy): Eukaryota > Metazoa > Arthropoda > Insecta > Lepidoptera > Papilionidae > Parnassius > Parnassius orleans. The sequence continues at coordinate 42,012 of JAGSMP010001092.1, forward strand.
CATTAATACAAGGCCACTTTCGCAACTCAAAGGAACTGCCAATTAAGCTCGTTTGCATTATTAAATACGGACGCTACTGAGGTAGAAAGGATTATATTGCGACTGAACGAAGCGCGATTGGTTGGGACGGCATTCTCCCAACTAGTATATTAAGAAAATTTAGACAAATTCTAGTACCACCATTAACTCATATTTTCCAATTTGCTCTCTGAAGGAATTTTCCCAGATTGTTTAAAAAGCCATTGTAGTTCCAGTATATAAATCGGGGGACTAAAAAAATCCAATTATCAATACTCTCATCTACCTACATCTAAAATATTGGAAAAACTTATTAAAAATAGATTAATGAATTATTTACAAAGTAAATCCATATTATCGAATAATATGCTATTGCAGACCAAACTGTCCACTGCTGATGCTGTGCAGAAAATGACCGATTATGTTTACGTCTCTCAAGAATTAAATAAAGGCAACCAATCAATTGGCATTTTCCTTGACCTAGCAAAAGCTTTTGATACATTTTCTAGTCCCATCCTATTACATTAGCTAGAGAGCATAGGTATTCAAGATAAACAGCTTCAACTTTTGTGAACTTTAGAAAATCGCTCTGAAAAAAAAACTCATTTTGGCTTTCTCAAGGAAGTCTATTAGGGCCAACCTATTTTGATATTGATATATGACCTGCAATCTCGCATACTTAACTAAGGTAAAATAATATCTTACGCAGATGATACGTGCCTTTTTCCGAAAATACAATAGGCAAGGTTTATTTAAATGCACAGAAGGTTTTGATAGGGTTAAAGTGGCTCCAACAAAATATACCACTGGAAAACGGACAAATCCAAATATATTAATTTTCGAGGCGCAGATCCACCCAACATATAACCATTCCAGAAATTTATACATCAATGTTACTCAGTTGCAGAGATTAAATACTTGTTTCCAGTAAAAAGTGTATTTTGTCGTGTTCTTATAACTTACATGTATAGCTTATCCTATTTAATATTGTCGTGAAAAATTTATTCGTGATCACGTTCAAAACAATTGTGTACAACGCAAACTGGAAATATATTATACTAGCTATGATCTATTCCCCATACATCTCGAATCCAAGACCAACTAAACAAGACTTCATATGCATGTAATTTTATTAATGTAAAGATTATAAATGAACAGTGAGTGTCCGATGGTATTAGGATATTCTAGCCCATAGGAACCTGCATCTATTTACGATTAATCCGGGGAGAGGGAGGGGCTAGTGTGTTTGGTTTAGCAAGGCACTGATAAGCTCTAGATTTTAACGTCCTTTTGTGGTCTATCATATAACACACTTAAGTTATCGAAGTATATATTCATTCATTACAGCCTATCAAAAATCCAATGCTGAACATCCCTCCCGATTTTGAAATAGTTGTCATGCTTGCCAAGCGGGCTGGCAATCGCAATTTTTTATCATATGTTATCAGGAAGATGATGCCCATCTCCTCTTTCAGTTTCCCTCTGTCACCTCTTACGCACCCACATAATAGAAAAATATTTTCATTTTCATTATAACATTATAATGTATTTTTATTGAAATCTTAAAAAGATGACAAAAAGGATGATACCACTGAAGGTTCTTCTCCGGTCAGGAGAACCTGAACCTGGAAAATTCCAAAACGGTAGTATATTAAAAAATATGACACTTGACAAATGATATTTTAATTTTTACTTGAAAGAATAAATATATTTATTAAAATTTCATGAAGAGTCGAAATTCAAACGTGTTGTAAAATCTGAGGAAGAGCCTTCGGTTAAGTATAGAATAAGGGTGTCAAACGAGCTTGATTGTAATCGGATGCTACGCCATAGACATCTACATTTAACCTCAATTAAGATTAAAAATGCAGATGTGTTGTCACTCTGACGAGCAAGATGGAATGGCTTATGGGATAACCTTATGGGATTATTTACGCTACTAATCAGTGAGCGATCCTTCCCCGGTCGAGCCGACTCATTCTTGCTGACTTCAAAATACGCTGCAGCGAAGGTCCACCGCGTAAATCATTGTAATGGAAAACCGAGGTCGGGTCTTAATTCTACCAGACGCTCAATTGATAAACAGTCTTCTTCGTTCTCTTTGTTCAAGGTGTTAGTGCTGTTAGTCTTTTGGTTTTCACAGTTTCTTTAAGACAAATAATAGAATAAAAAAAATATTTAAATATAATTAGTTTTACGGATTTTATGTATATTTTATTAACATATTCTATTAACTTATTTTATATTCCCTGACTTTTCGAGTTGTTCTGAGTTGTTCGACGTCCCACTGTGATTGATAGTTAACCATGGCTACCTTTTTACGTGGTAGAGCCATGCTGCAGCTATATTACTGGTATAACTATAACGCGAATGGGCAGGCTCGACCGGGGTAGAACCACGCTCTCACAGAATACCGTAAATAGCAGCTAACGCTGCTGTGTGTTTGTATGGTGAGTAGAGAACCGGAGACCCTTTACTGGTAACGAGGCATTCCATCTTAGTCCTCATGGGTGACAATGCATCTGCATTTTGATTCGTAATCGAGGATAGATGTAGACTTCTATGGCCACAGCAACCACTTACCATCAGGTGGAATATTATGCTCTTTGTCACCCTTATTCTATAAATGGAACACCCAAATAATATACTTTATACCTGTTACGTAGCATACGCAATTTTAAATAATACATAATACACATTTTATGCATAGTTTGATACGAACATATTATGCAATATGAATAATTGGGCGTAAGTACGAAGTAATATAATTATATTTTAGAGAGAGTACATTTATTTCTATAAGAAACGAAAAGGAAATATTAAACTTATCAAAATACTACTAAAATAGTAATATTAACATAATATTTAATACTTTTGTCATTATACAAAAGTTTTCTGTGCATATTTTTACTATTTAAATAATAGAAGCATAACATTAGAACTAGACGGAGATCGTTAAGAGCACCGGCGCGGCGGTTTCTGAATTACAGCCTCGAGGACTTACTCACACATTTAATTTAAACAGATGTAGAATATGTTGAACATTTTAACTTGGTTAGTCATGCCATCCGCTTACATATTATAATTTTTTTATTTCTTTATTTCAAAAAAAGTTACCCACACTAGACGTTTCTTCATCATGCGGGTAATTTACATACGTAAATTTGACAACAATAAACACAGACACGGAGCAATTATTTGTAGTCGAACCAGGCCTAGCACTACAACTCATTGCTGCTTCACTGCGCCACGGGACCGTCAATACACTGTTATATTCTTTTTTATATGTATATATATTTTACGTGGTAGAGCCATGCTGCAGCGATATTAATAGTATAGTTGTAGCACGAATAGGTCAGCTCGACGGGAAAGGACCACGCTCTCACAGAATACCAGCGTAAAATAGTAGCTTAATGCTGCTGTGTTTCGTATGGTGAGTGTAGAGAACCGGAGACCCTTTTACTGAAAAGGCATTCTATCTTAGTCCTCACGGCTGACAACGCATCTGCATTTAAATTTGCAAACGAAGATAGATGTAGATGTCTATGCCGCAGCAACCACTTACCATCAGGTGGGCTGTGTGCTCGTTTGTCACCCTATTCTAAAAAATTGTGTGTGTGTGTGTGTGTATAGGTTATAGCTTGATAAGTTTTCCATTTTAAGTTAATAGAAGTCTTAATCCGTCTCATGGGGAAAGCCTCAGCAGTCCCCAGTCGGTACAATCCACCTAATGGTGTGGCTACAGTTTACAGTCACCTTTCGAGAGAGCGTCAGGGTGAAATATCGCCAACTTCGTGACTTTGGGCTGCTACTGAAAATTTCTCGACCCGGGATTTAAACCCAAGACGTCATGCTTAACAGTCACGCTATCGACCAGTAGACCAACGGGGCAGTGAAAGTGTTATAACTGTAGTGTATTAAGTATTATACTGACCTGTCTCCTCTGAAGACAACCATGATATGGGAGTGGATTCTCTTATGCTTCTTCTACTCAAGATGATGATCTCGGAACAAGATCCGGGCAGCAGCTTCTTCCTAATAACAACAGAAAATATATAAAAAACCGTGCCAACTCGCATTCCAAGAGTGGTAACTATCGCGTTGCCATCTCGCTTTCCAAGAGTGGCAACTATTGCAAACATTCCCTCTATGAGGCATCTATGGGGAAAGCTAGATTAGAACTCATAACTCAACTAAATTTATTATTGAAATTAAATATCAAATATTTGAGAATAAATAAATATTAACTTTAATACAATGGCAGCGGGAGAATCCCAAACACACTATTTTCATCACGGGGGTTTCGTAAGACGCAACATAGGGAAATAAAACAGGATATAAGCAGCAGTAACATCCTGATAAAATCTCAAAGTAATGAAAACTTTGGTTGCCAAACCGCTTGCCAAGCTTGGGAACAACGACAACTATCCAATATATCCAGGCTACATACATGCTTTATACAGGCTGTTTCTGGGTAAACTCGCTCCATCGCAGACCTCATCTTTGCCCTCGGGCCAGATGGTGGTCAAGAGTAAGCCCATTTCTAATTAAAAAAAATACCTTATTTTGATCGCAGAACTTCATTAGTTAAGATAACAGTACCTATACAATAACTACCTACACAATAGTAGCAATTGTAATTGTAATAATAATATTATGTCAAACTGATAATTATAATATATTGTATTTATATATAAAAATCAATTGCTGTCCGTTAGTCTCGCTAAAACTCGAAACTGGCATGACCGATTCTGAAGAAAATTTTGTGTTTGAGTATGTCCCTGGATGGTTTAGTTTTACAATTGGACCCATTAGGTGAAGCTGTTGTCGAGATCTAGAATGACCCGTGCGAAGCCAAGGCGGATCCCTAGTTATTACCAATTATTGCTCGTTTGTCACCTTTATTGTGTAAAAAAATACTAGTTGGCCAGACAGACGTTGATCTGCCCTTTCCGAGCCTTCGTCTTTAAAAGAAAATCATTAATTACGCAATAAAAATATAAACGATCACTAATCGGTATAAAAACTATCCTATCTCTCAATTTGAAGCAAGCATTAATTCTATATATTATGATATACACTTGGCTAATATGAGACAGTATAGTTTTTTTTTAATACATGTAAGACTAAAAATGTACACATAGGGTACTTAATAGTAAACGGATACTGTAGCCAATAGAAATGGAAAGATTGTTTATAGAAAACGCGTATTCAGATCTTGTTGTATACTATACGAAACACAGTTGAATACTGCTGCTATTTTACGATGGTAGACAGTATTTCATATGACGGTAGGAATAAGAGTTATAAATTACGATTTCAAAACTACCCATATCGTCCCGTAAGTGACGTAGGAGGCGACAGAGGGTACAAACCAGGAAATGGGCAGCAGAATCTACTTAATAATAATAATAATAATAAAGATTTTTATTTGTCTCAATTCACACATGGTTGTTAAAAGAATACAAAGAAGATTATCACAAACTTATCTTAGAAACATACTTAGGTAACATAAAAGCAATGAGACAAATTGGCCTGTGACTCAGCTATGTGGTGATTTGAGGTCACCGCTGGTATTCTGCCACAGCCGACTTTTAAAAAACACAGTATCTTCACCTAATTTTGGCATTGACGTGAAACAACGTAAAGAAAAGACTGAAATGTATACTCATATGTGCTATGCAAATCGGCAAATTTATATATGATACTTAATACCTGCCTCCAATTTTTGTTTCATAGAAACCAAAGAAAAATAAGTCTGCGTCAGCCGACCCGCCTGCCAAGGGTAATGGCAGCTATGTTCAGAAGTGGACTTTTGATAGGCTGTAACGGTAATTAAACTTGATCACGGTCACACACTCGCACACGCACACGCTCAAGCACACGCTCACGCACACGCACAAGCAACTATTTTTACCGACAGTACGTATCTACTTATCTGTTTCGTTCTGAAGGCTAATATTAATAGAAACTATAACTAAAGGCTATGAGACATTTTATTCTCGTTATTAGTGGTGACAAAACATCTGCGGTCCTCTTTGTTTGAACGTGACTGCAAAAAGTTACAGTCTGCATTAGCCACTTACCATTTCGACAGTTGGCTCGTTTCTTGATTTATGACATAAAAAATAATATTTGATTTATCGCACTGGCCATATCAAAATAATTTAAAAAAGAAACATTAGTTGAATACATATTCGGATATGCACCAATAATGCATGACATACTTTATAAATGATATTCAGCGAGTATTTTATGCAGGTAATTACAACATTTCAGAAACCGCAAATATGGACGAGCTGCAAATCGGATCAAAATACAAACTACATTGGATGAGATAATTGTTTTGATTATTATTATATACCGAATATGTAAATTATATAATATATAAATTATAAACACAATATATAAATTGTCATGTATTAATGTAATATGATAATTCAGTTATTTTGGTTATATCTTTGAGGACTTAGATAGAATCCCTCGTTTCCAGTAAAAAGCGTCTTCGGTTCTGTACATTCACCAAAAGATAAGCGTAAAGCTGCTATTTCTCTTTGGTATTCTTTAAGGACGTGGTCTTTGCCAGGTCGAGTCAATCGATTCGTGCTGCTGTTGCCATAGCTACAGTATATACAACAAGTAAATCAAATATAAAAATAAAATTCAGCATAGTCACCTATGGCGATGCCCCGTTACCAGTAAAAGTGGTCTGTGGTGAGTGACGGTGAACTGGACAGATTTTATTCTTATTATTGAGAACATGTAAGGGAGGCCTTAGCTTTAGCCTTAGCTGCTGTGTGGCAGCGGCCTAGAATACTGCCACTCCCTCTCATCCCGTGGATGTCGTACGAGCCGACAGAGGGAAATGCCTTAAAAAAGGAGACCTTTAGGCTTCCGACGGATGGCGGCATAACCATCCCAGTCATCGTCAGACCAAAAATGCCCAGGCCTGTGATGGGCAGCAGCATTACAGGTACGATGTGTCTGGCACTGCGATCGCCAACCCACTTGCCCATCGTGGCGATTAAGGGCAAATCCTTCCATGAATAGCACCACAAAAACACGGCCCCCAGATCCCGATCGCCCCATTATTCCTGACCGTGGTGGCGTTCATAGCAACGGTGGGGCAGGGGGTGCAAAGAATCCCCGGGAGAGGACGAGTTACCACCAAAAACTGGACTTGGCGACGTATAATGGATGGACTCTGTGGCAAGACGGAAACATTTACGAACTGAAAGCTGAGCTGGAAAATATAGATGGCATATTGTGGGGTTAAGTGAAGTCCAAAGAGAGGGGAGGACACAAATACCCTGCAATCGGCCATTTGCTCTACTTTGGGGAGACGGCCTTTCCCAAGGTGGAGTATTCCTCGTTCACAGGATTCTCACTAAGAACATTGTAGAAATCTCCAGTGTGTCGACACGGGTAGCATAGCTTGTACTGAAGTTATCAAAGAGATACTCGCTGAAGATCGTACAAATTTATGCGCCGACCTCGGCACATTTCGTATGATAAAGTTGAAACTGTTTATGAAGACATTTCACGGCCTTACATAACACCAGTACAGTCCCGATAACAAAACAAAAAACGAGATTCACTTCATCATGACGGACAAAAGGCACAAATTCAGAGATGTCTCAGTGATCAGCAAATTCAATACCGGAAGCAATCACCGCCTTGTCCGAGGCACTCTGAATATCGATTTTACACTTGAAAGGTCCTGATTAATGAAGTCCACCCTTCGACCAAATCTGCTTCAAACTGTGACTGGCTCTCAACGCTTCCAGCTAGAACTTAAAACCAATTCGATGCCTTGAGACCCACGTTGGATATTGACGAGGATCTTATCAGCGTGATCAAGAGCTTAAGGGATGAGGGCAACAGGTTTTGTGGCAAGCAACATATGGGCTCAAAGTCGAAGTTCTCAGATGAGACACTTCAGCTTATGAAAAGAAGGCGTGAGTTAACAACAGCAACGCCATCGGAACAGGTGAAATTAACCAAGCTTGTGAGGAAAGCTGTGAGGCGTGACCTGCGTCGCTCTAATGTGATTTCAAAACAAACGGCAATAGAGCGAAACAAGGATCCAAAGTCTTTGCTCAGGAGCTGGGAGAAGTCACATCGCAAGACTGCAGACGCATGATGGCAAAGTCCTCACGTCAAAGCTCTCTGAGATTGAAGATATTATGGCAAACTATATGCCTCATATAGCCACAACCTGACCCTAAATGCGATGATACCAGAGCCACGTTGACCGCCACTATACCGACGAGCTGACATCCGCTTTGAGGAGATTGAGCTGACCTCGGCCAACCTAAAATGGAAAAGCCCTGGAGAAGATGGAGTTACAAAAGAGCTCTTTAAAGGCTGGGAGTTAACCTGCAAGCAAAGAGCTCTGCCGAGTTTTTAACTGAATCTTACGACATGCGATAGCTTCAAAAGCGTGGAGCAGAAGCATTACAGTCTTGTTTCACAAGAAAGGTGACAAGACTATGCTGAAAATTATCGACCCATCTCGCTTCTGAGCCACGTCTATAAGTTGTTTTCGAGGGTCATCACAAATTGACTCGCGTGAAGACTCGATGACTTTCAGCCTGCGAAAGGCTGGGTTTCGAGGAGGATTTGCCATAGACCACATTCACACAGTGTGGCAAATAATACAGAAGGCAACAGAGTATAATCAGCCTGTGTCTTACATTTGTGGATATGAGAAAGCTTTGACTCCATCGAAACTTGGGCTATTCTGGATTCTTTGCAGCGGTGCCAAATTGACTGACGGTACATCTAAGTGCTGAGATGTCTTTACAACACCAGTACGATGTCCGTACAAGTACAGGGCAGTCAAATAAAACCAATCCAGTTGTATCGCGGAGTGAGACAGGGGGATTTTATATCCCCTTAACTGTTTACAAATGCACTGGAGGATGTCTTTAAGATGCTAGACTGGAAAGGACGCGACATTAACGTAAACGGTGAGTACATCTCACACTTACGCTTTGCTGATGATATCGTCGTCATGGCAGAATCGCTGCAAGATCTTCAGGACATGCTGAACAGACTGAATGAATTCTCCCGACGTGTTGATCTGTATATGAATCTGAACAAGACGAAAGTTATGTTCAACGATCACGTCATGCCAGTTCCAATTACTGTTTATGGTGAAATATTCGAAGTTGTCCAGGAATATACCTACCTCGGGCAGATATTGCAACTAGTTAAGAATAACTTCGAGAAGGAAGCCGATCGGAGGATTCAGTTAGGCTGGGCAGTATTTATAAAGCTCCGTCGGGTTTTCTCGTCGCCCATACCGCAAAGTCTGACGACAAAAGTCTTCAACCAGTGCGTCCTGCCCGTGCTCCCTTACGGTGCCGAAACGTGGACACTAACGATACGGCTACTCCACAAGCTCAAAGTCGCTCAGCGAGCAATGGAAGAGCTATGCTCGGAGAACCAAGATTACTGACATAGCCTTCCGTGTTCGTAAACTGAAGTGGCAATGGCTGGCCACGACTGTCGCAGAGGTGACAACCGGTGGAGTAGACGTGTTATGGAATGGAGACCGCGTCTAGGCAAACGTAGTGTGGGGCGTCACCTGACCAGATGGAGCGACGATCTGCGCAAGGTGGCTGGTAGAAACTGGATGCGTGTAGCCGAAGTTCGGGCTATGGCGCACCTTGGGAGAGACCTATGTCCAGCAGTGGACGCAGCCTGATGACGATGATGATGAAGAGAGGCTTTTGCCCTGCAATGAGACACAACAACAACAGCATTATTTTTCCTTTGTTGTCACATTAGAACCAAATAAATTGTTTCTGTCTTTAGTAATGCGTACAGCAAAGGAGTGGAATAAAATGCCAGCGTCTGACTTTCCACCCAAATAAAATCTGGGCGTCTCCAAGGCAAGAATGAATAGCTTTTTACGCTAAGATATTGCGATTTACCATCTAAGGCTTCATCACCACATACAACCAGGTGGGATTGTGGTCAAGCACTGGCTTATAATAAGTAAAACAACATTTTACATTTTATTAGAATCAGATTTCTATTATTTTTATTATTGTTTAATTATATTATTAGTTGAATAATTTACTGTGCCAACAACCGCTCAATAAAAGTCATTTATATATATTGTCAGCCACCGCAGAGTCTACTACACCTGAGAATGCCTCGTAGAGGCGAAACACGTGTCGTATTATCGTCGGTGGTGTCTTTCTAGTGTAATGGTGGTGGGAGTAGTGGTGCTGGGATTAGTGGTGACGGGGATAGTGCACGCAATTGCGGGAGAGCGATAGGTTTTCAAACCAGGTACATCATTTTATTTTATTGCGCGGATGTTGGTAAAGTAAATTTTTCCAACTTAATTTTTATATTTTACCCTTGTATTCTGTGCGATTCACAACAATATGTCTTATTGTATAAAACGCCTGGGATAAAAGCACTTTACCCTCTCGTGATATTTAAAGTATTTAAATTTGAGAATGTATATAATCCTAACATGGATTTTAGTTTCAACGGCGAATTAAAAAATAACTCAGTATTTTGTACATGTTTCGATAAGCTTTTAAAATACTCGACAAAAGTTAGACTATTCGTCTTTTTTGTTGGTGCCTTAGCTAGTATCATCGCTTCAATGCGTTCTTAGTTCGTCGTTAAGCTTTACGATGTCTACCTACAAGCAGCACCGGCTGTTAGGAATGAGTTATAACGATCGGTAAAAGAAAACACACATGCATTTTACGACGCAACAGAGAGAATAAGCTAGGATTGGTTTTCTAAAATTAAATTAAACATTTTTTGTTCTTTTTTTCAACCGACTTCAAAAAGGAGGAGAGGTTTACAATTCGTCGGATTTTTTTAAATGTATTTACACCGATTACTTGAAGACGCCTTAACCGATTTATAAAATTATTTTTTTTTCATAGGGTACTTCCCAGGTGGTCCCATTTAAATTTTATCGAAATCGATCGAGCGATTTTTAAAAAATCGATTATAAATTATATTTATATTGAAGTCGGTTGCACAAAATTTATAATTTTACCACTTGTGTAGAAGTAGTGATAACAAACTAGCGCACAGTTTACACTTTTATATGGTAAGGTTGCTATATTACGGTTGTAGCATGAGTGGGTCGACTCGTCCGGGGTATCTAACTACGATCTCATAGAACACCAGCGTAAAATAGCAGCTTAATGCTTTGAGTTTTGTATGGTGAGTGTAGAAACCAGAAACCCATTTTACTGGAAACGGGGCATTCCATCGAGGTCCTCAGTGGTGACAACGGATATGCATTTTAATTCATATCCGTTGTATAAATAATAAATAAATAAATGTAGATGTTTATAGGCCACAGAATCCACTTACTGTCAAGTGGATGGTGGGCTCACTTGCCCCTTTATTCTTTAAAAAAATTAGTGATGGTAACTGGAAGATATGGTAGAAAGACACCTGCATTTATTCTCAATGGGAGTTAAATGGCGCCTCGATATGCAGCACAGCGGCTCACGGCTACGGTGGCCATGATCGAATGTTCGAAACCCCACAAAACAAGTGTTTGCGTGGTCTACAAATAATTGTTCCGATTCTTGATATTTGTCCATGTGCTATTTATGTATTGTAAAAAAACTCCACGATACAGGAATAAGTATTTTAAGTTTTTGTGAGTGTTTGCTGGTAATGTTTTTTTTTTATTCGTTATGCTTTGTTACCAGTAAAAAGAGTTTTCATCACTAAGGCTGCCACCATTAGATGGAGTGACGACCTGGTAAGACATACAGGTATTCGATAGATACAGGTGGCTCAGGACTGTGCTTTGCATTTATTGAGGGAGGCCTATATATTCAGCAGTGGACTTGTGAAGGGCTGGAATGATGATGATGATGATGATTCTTTGCGAGCGCAGTTCTTCCTCGAACAAGACCTTGAGCTACAGTGGAAGAGTGTAGGTGTCCTCCACCACTGGATAAAGTGACGACCTGGTAAGACATGCAAGAAGTCGATGGATGTAGGTGATGCGGACCATGTTTAGTGACATTCCTTGGCGGATGATCATAATGACTGTTTCAGCATAATCACCCGTAAACAGTCCATTGTCAGCCTTCTGACTGGATGGAGTGACGATCTGCGCAATCTGGCTGGTAGCAACTGGATGCGTGTAGACGTAGACCAGGCTAGGTGGCGCGCCTTGGGAGAGGTCTATTTCAGGTTTGCCGCAGGCTGATGATAATGAGTAACTTATCAAATTTAGTTTTACGCCAATATTATCTTAGGCCGTGATTGGAACATTTAAACTACCTTGTTAATCCGATCAATAAGTCACGTGGATTTATTTTCTTAAACCAACGCAAAGCAAACACACGATGAAATGAAGCGCAATCGAGAACAAATTGACGTTGCAGTCCATGTCTCGTCCGATCATTACAGTAATGATATCGATAATGGTGTCTCGATAAGAACAGTTGTTTATTTAATGATGCATAAATTTCTTCTTGATTGTGTTTTGTCTCCAGTGATTTTAAGAATAATGTTGTCCAAACCGAATTTAGAAAACTCAGCGTTATTTCTCTGTGAGTTCCGAGAAAATCACAGGGGGATATTTACAATAGTTGCCACGCTTGGCAGGCGGGTTGGCAGACGCAGTTTATAATTTTTTTGGTTTTATTAGGGAAACTCTGCTGGTCATCTCATGGTATCTTTCTCCGTGTCGCCTTTACAACATCCACGAGACGATATGGGGTAGTGAATCACCGCCACCATTCTGTCGCAGTCGTTTTAATAGTTAAAACGACGTTAAATATTAAAATTTTCATCTCCTATTTTGGCGACCTTAGGGGTGAAATGTTTTCTCTAGAAGAAATGTCTTCTATAGCTTGTGATAGCAGATTCTCGATTACATGGTGTCAGTTATTCATTCATGGGGCAATGTATACGCTATTACAACAAAGTCTCAGAAAATATACGCAAATGACCCAAGTTTATATATTTTATTAAACAAAACCGTTGGTTTAAAAAGGTTATTATAATATAAATGAACACATGGTTGATAATATAATTAATAATTAAATGGGAATTATGTTGCTTGTAAGTTGTTTAAATAAGTTTTGTAAGTAGTTTGTACAACCTGTTATTTATTGAAAGGTATTACTTTGAACAAAAATTACTGGGTTTCTTGCTGGTTCTTTCCAGGACAGGTGTCTTATCTGAAACAGTGGTAATTGTAAATAATTTTTTAACCTATCAATGAGAATTACTTTTAAACTATATTGAATGAAAATTATTCTATTCTGCTCTATTCTGCATCTCCTTCTTTTTTAAAGTCGTCAAAAAACGACAGAATTATTTGAGTTTTAATATGAATTTTACTAAGTATATTCACATTGCCGTGTCGCAGCAGGGTAAGAGAATTTACAATCACATTTCATCACCCTGTAAGTGCGGTAATTAGCGACTACGTGTGTGTAAATCTGTGAAAATTAATGTTATTCTTGCCCAGGAATCTTTCTCGTTATTACATTAATTTTAATATGTATATTATTGGTGACTAGCGACTCGCCCCGGCTTTGTTTCGCTAGTATCCATTAGTGTTTTTTCGTATTTTCAAAAAAAATCAATGTATTTCTGATAAAGTACAGCCTCGATTACTCCTGAAATTGCTCTCTATTTAAGCGTGACCAATTAAGCGCCATATTTTTCCAGCTAATAACATTAATTTGTTGATGCAAAACACGTTCAGTAAACATGTGTACGTAGCATTAAACGTTGCCAATACCCACCGTCACGTCACCACTTCCAACGCTTTTTCAACCCGATCGTTTTACAGCCTCAATTTGCGGTTACTGTTATTGGACTGGTTCAGCACATTTCCAAGAACTTCCAATTTTAATTTTAAAATCTGCTTGCGATTGTGTAAAGAACCTCAAATCAATATTATTGGATCTTTATAGACTATCAAAACAGAAAGTGTGTATTTTATCTGTCGTTAATTTAAAGTAGTGATGATAATTTTTTTCATTCGTGGCCGTTTTCAATTGTTGTTTACTAAACTTAGTTAAGTTAAATAAGTTAAATAAATGTAATTTTACTGAATTCCTCAAAGGTGCCAAATCATTGTATTTAATTGTTCCTTTTTATTTTATTAGCCCTGCAGTCTACTGCTACACAAGGGCCTCAATTAATAGGAGAATTTTCTTTATTCAGACGTTTGTCACTTTTGACGCTGCGCCGTCGTTAGTGCGGTATAGCGCCACCTACCTGGCTACAGAGAATTTCTTAGCAGTACCAATAACAGACTTTGGCCTTACCTGGGATTCGAACCTGACGTGAAAATCAGCAATTGCTTTACAACCACTATACCAATGAGGCAGTTGAAAGTCGCGCATAATATTTGGCACGAATTATTTGGTCAGCAAAAGCTTGAATACGCATGTTGCTCGTCAGATGTTTTTCCACCCTGAATCACAGAGTTGAAAGACACCTGAAACACAACCCCGTGTAGTGGCGGGTAAGAATACCCACTACTTCATTTTTTCCGTGGGTGTTGTAAGAGGCGACAGAAACTGAGGCAGAAGATGGGCAGCATCTTTCTGATAACAGCAAAAGCAATAAAACTGCGGTTAACAACCAGCCAAGCGTGGCAACTGTCGCAAAATAATACCCCATGAGCAACGACACAATAAACGGCCCCTAGTCCCCGGGCCCCCATTCCTGGCTAAGGTGGAGACCATGGTAACGGCGGGCAGGGGGTGCAAGAATCTTCGGGTGGAGGTCGATTGCCACCACGACGACTTGACCTGGCAACATATAACGCACGCAGCCTGAGGACTGACGAGAAGATCCTGAGTTGAAGAAGAGATAGATAAGTTGCGCTGAATATTATAGGATTATCCGAGGTCCGAAGAGAGAGGGACACGGTAATCCTCGAATCCAGCAACTTATTCTATCACCGGGAGGGCGACCATCTGTCCCAAGGAGGTGTTGATTTATCGTCCACAAGTCTCTCGTTAACAACGTTGTAAAGATTGGAGTGTGTCGACGAGGGTACCTTATACTCAGAATCACCAAACGTATTCGCTAAAGGTCATACAGGTTTACGCACCAACCTCGGCACATCCGGATGAGGAGATGGAGGAAGTGTATGAGGATATCTCTAGAGCTATGCATTCCTCCAAACTCCACTATACGGGGTAAATGAGAGACTTCAACGCAAAACTAGGCAAAAGAGAGAACGGTGAGCTGAAAATAGGGAATTCAGGATAGGCAACGGAACCCAAGGGCCAGCAGCTGACCGAATTTATGGAGAAAGAGGACTATTTATGATGAACTCTTTCTTCCAAAAGCACCTCACAGAAAGTGGACCTGGTCGAGCCCCGACGGTTCGAAAAAAATGAGATTGACTTCATTATGACGACCAGACGACAACTGTTCAGTGATGTCTCAGTGATCGCGAGGGTTAAAACTGGCAGCGATCACCGAATGATGAGAGTCACAGAAACTAAAGGTTGTTGGGGAGGTCACCCTCGTGCTCTAATCCAAGATCCCGAAACCTTTCAGCTCGAATTACA
Source organism: Parnassius orleans (assembly GCA_029286625.1). Lineage (NCBI taxonomy): Eukaryota > Metazoa > Arthropoda > Insecta > Lepidoptera > Papilionidae > Parnassius > Parnassius orleans. Next base: position 57,587 of record JAGSMP010001092.1, read on the forward strand.
AAACCGTTTTCAGTGCCAAGAAGATTGCAATGCAGTGTACGATATGAATGACAAGTTCGTGGAAACTATCCATGCGGTCGTAGCTAAGTTCTTCAAGACCCGCCGCAGAAGAACACAATAACTCTCCGATCATACTCTTAATCTCATGGCTGTTAGACAAGAAATGAAGCTGCAGTCTTCAGAAAATTTGACAGCGTACAGGTAACTGAACTGACAGTTTTCCAAATGCGGTAGCACTTACGCAACTTCAATACAGCTGGTATTGAAGAAGAGATCGAGCGGAACCAGGGCTCCAAAATCTTTGCTAGATATCAGTCTACCAGAAAGAGCCAACTGTCGAAGCTGAAGACCGAGTGTGAAGGCGATGTTTCCGGGACAACTGAGATTTTGAGTGAGATTGATAGGTTCTATTAGCAGCTGTACACGTCATCGTTGGAGCCACACGCAAGTGTAAGTAACAATCCAAGAGCAAGTCATATCCAACACTATCCCGATGATATCCCGGACGTCAGTCTGAGCGAGATTAGAATGGCTCTCCAGCACCTTAAAAACGGCAAGTCTCCGGACGATGATGGAATTACAGCGGAGCTTTTGAGAGCGAGTGGAAAACCGGAACTTGAAGGCCTTCAGAAGTTTAATTCCTGTACTCCATGGTGGCACTCAGAAGAGTGCCTTAGTCTGAGTCGTGAGTAGCTGAGAATGGTTAGCGATCGCTGTGTTTCACAGTACGCGAGCAACCCGGGTTCGATCCCTTCGGCACCAATGAAATTACATTGCAATTTTAAAGTGCTGATTTACCACGTGCTCGGCGGTAAAGGAAAACATCCTGAGGAAACCTGCATGTCTGAGAAATAAGAAAAATATTTCGAAGACATGGAAGTTCACTGACACGCATTGGGGCAGCGGCGGACATTTCCGTTCTAAAACCCTCTCAGAAGAGAGAGGAGGCCTGTGCCCAGCAGTAGGACGTATATAGGCTGTAACATTTTAACTTTAACTCTTCCTGAGGCGTGGAGCAGAAGTGCGGTGGTCTTGTTCTTCAAGAAATGCGACAACGCTCTTGAAGAACTACAGACTGATTTCCTTCTGAGCCGCATCTACGTGCTGTTTTCGAGAGTCATTACGAATCTTCTCGCACGCAGACTCAACGACTTCCAGCCTCCCAAACAAGCCAGTTTTAAAGGCTTTAGTACCATAGACCACATACATACCCTTCAGCAAATTGTACAGAAGACCAAAGAGTACAATCAGCCACTTTGTATTGCGTATGAGGACTATGTAAGCCCTTGATTCCGTCGAAATTTGGGCAGTGCTGCAGTCCCTTCAGCGGTGCCAAGTTGACTGTCGGTATATCGAAGTGCTGAAGTGTTTGTACAGAGCTACGATGTCATCCGAGTACAGAACCAGAGTACGAAACCTATCCAACTGCAGAGAGGTGTAAGACAGGGTGACGTAATATCTCCGAAACTCTACACCGCTGCATTGGAAGACGTTTTTAAGCTACTGGACTGGAAGGATACGGTATTAACGTCAATGGCGAGTACATTAGTCACCTTCGATTTGCCGACGATATAGTCCTTATGGCAGAATCGCTGGAGGACCTTAGCACTATGCTCAATGACCTCAATAGTGTCTCCCAACGGATAGGTCTTAAGATGAACATGGACAAAACAAAGGATCATGTTTAATGTCCATGTCACACCTATGCCGGTATTTGTGGGAGCACTGAGCTCAGTTGTTGACGAATATGTTTACCTGGGACAATTAGTCCAACTAGGTAAGTCCAACTTCGACCAAGAGGTCAATCGACGGATTCAACTCGGCTGGGCAGCGTTCAGGAGATTACGATCCATCTTCTCATCAGGCATACCTCAAAACCTCAAAACTAGATGATTCTACAACCAGTTCGTGTTGCCAGTGGTGGCATATGGATCTGAAACGTAGTCCTTCACTGCTGGCCGTATGAGGAAACTGTCGCTCAGGAGCTATAGAGATGAGAAATGAGGATATCTGCAGGAAACTAGAGTAACTGACATAGCCCAAAGGATTAGTAAGCTGAAGTGGCAGTGGGCCGCTATATAGCTCGAAGAACCGACAACCGATGGGAAGAAAGGTTCTCGAGTGGCAGATTCGTACCGGCAGGGGAAGTGTAGGGAGTCCCCCCACTAGATGGAGTGACGACCTGGTAAGACATGCAGGAAGTCAATGGATGCAGATGGCTCGGGACCGTGCTTATGGCATTCCGTGGGGAAGGCCTATGTTCAGCAGTGGACTTGTTAAGGGCGGTAATGATGATGATGATGAAGTAAAGTCTAGTCATTTTTCATAGAAATATGTCAATACTAATTTTATGCCAACTAAATGTTTTCAAAGTTTAGTTTGTAGTAATTAACTTAAAAAGTTTAAATAATTATGCTAAGAGTGGTTCACGATGGAAGTAAAAGCGTCTTATTCTAACCTTGTGGCTCTGCGTCGCTTACTAAACCCGCATCCTTAGAAGAAAACATTTTTACGTGATAAAGAAATTTGGAAAAAGCATTTTCTAGGAGCTTCTGCGGCTGAATCCAGGCGGTTTGAACCTATTTTTGCGAAATTTTTACAGTAGATACCGTAAATAATTAATCTACGGTTGCATTAATACTAATAATTACCATGATTTTCCATATAAAACTATACCTAAATAACAAAAATTAGATGAGATAAATTACCGTTGGCACGATATGAAAATTATTTAATATATCGTGAACCTGCACAGGTCTGCTGCTACAGGCCTCTTTGTTTCAGCGATCGCTGCGAGGCAACGTAAAACAAAATATTAGCTATTAAAATATTCCACATAGTTGCCATGCACTTAGTTAAACTTCTGTATATAATTTTAATTAAAACAATGTTTTGAATAAAATTAATTTTACGGATTTAATCGCGTTTATTTTTAACTATTTTAATTCACAATGTTTCGGGCGCTTTACAGCACTCATAATCATGTTTTTAGGTTTGGATCAAGCTATAGCTACAAAGTTAGTACTTTCTTTTAAATCGGTTGATGAATAAAATATGTCAATTTTAAAGTGTCCCTCGCACGCCCTTTACCTGACGTGCAAGTTGGAAGAAAACGCTGCTTGGCTTTTTCATTCGTGCGCTGACCAAATTTACGTAAGTACGAAAAGAAAATAGTTAAAAATTGGGTACAATATGGTAATACATTATGATACTATCCTTTATAATATCCTTATTTTTTCCTGCCAGCGCCATTTCTGTAAATTACAGATTATTTTGCTCTTCAAACGGGTAACACATCATTTTTATTTTGTTTTTACGCGAATCTTAACTAATTAATTTTTAACATCTTTATTATACTGAGTTTCGCCAGACGCCCGTGTTTTTAAGTTCAACCTATATCTACTTCATGTTCAGTAATTTATCATTTATTTATACGATTAAATACAATATAATCCATCATCGTTTTGTCCTGCAGGTGTTAGAAGAAGTGACTACGGGATAGATATAACCATCTCTACGCCAGGCGTAAAACACCAAGACCAGTGATTGGCAGCAGCGTCTAGGGCGCGAGACGCCTGGTACTGTGATCGTCAATCCCGCTATAAACAAACAGCCCATTTCCCGCAGCGGACTGATGATGATGATGATGATGATTACGATGATGCTTATACCACTACACAATTAACTTTCATTTGTCATATTAGTAGGACTTGTAGATAATACATGTTTGCACGTATAGAATCGCGAACACGGCTAGTTATAAAGCATGTAACAAAAACAGTGTGGTTCCCGCAAGTTTTATCAGAATAAATATTCAAACGTATAAATAACTTTACTTCAGAAAAATCGATCTCAAAAATTAAAATAAATTTTGTTCGCATATGTATGTGGTTTATTACCTGTAACTGACACGCGAATCGATAAAGCGAATTGTTTGACCAATACTCTACTGCATCCAATGTAGGTAATAAACCCACACACAATTTGCAATTAAAAGTTAAAATTTAATTTGAGTTTTATATGGTCGGGTTTCCAGGGTAAAGTTATTTCATACGTTTGAATACTGACTGATAACGTACTTAACGGGAACCACGGTTTTTATTACATATTGTATATAAAAACACTACATCCATCCATCCATGCACTTGATACGATGAAAAGAGTTTCACTTGAGGACCATTATTTTAAGCGGTTGTAGCAAAACATTTTACAAATGCTTCCATAACCATTTTAGAAAGTGTTTACTGTATCCAAAGTCTATGTACAAAAGACTAAAGCTGCCCAACAAAAACCCTTTATTGATAGTATAAATAGAAAAGCAATTTTCAGATTTGCTGCTTTATAATTTTCATAAATATTCATGAGACATCCTCCGTTATACTGTGACCAGGCGACAAGTGAAATTTTGTCACATTAATTTAAAAACACTATTTATTTATTTATTTATTCATATGACACCAGCAGTGCACACATTATTACATTTTATTGAGAGTGGGCTTAATCTAGGACTGATGCCAACTTATAGGTGACACATAGCATACAAAATACTATAAAATTTATGACACATATACAATAGCTTATAAAGAAATTATTTAAAGATAATATATAATTAAGACAATAAAAATCGTACATAACTAAGCAGCAGCTGTAGGGATGGATATTAGATTATAATTAAATCGTTCACAAATTAATTATAATAGTGATCTATTACTTTTTCCTATATTTAGGAAAGTATCATGACAAATATCGACAGTAGGCAACACACCACAGAGTGAATTATAGTGTCGGAGTTTCACGGGAACTTGATCGGCGGCGTTTACGTCCTGTATATTATTGTTTGAAAAGTGGATTTTGATATGTAAAAGTGGTGATTTGTGTATTAAGTGTCTGCGCATGTAAACTATTAGTGGAAACGGTGAAACAAGTGCTCTATGGATGTGATTTCAAGATAAGGTGTCTATCTGCTTAGGCGCTTGAGATTATCGCCAACTGTCAGCTGTCTGCTGATTCGTTGCCGTCAAATCTCCAAGGGCTGACAACAATGACGCATCAATATATTGTAGCAGTGTACTAGAAGGATGAATAAACATTTGGGAAATTATAATAAACCGAATAAAAATACTAAGACTTGGCTTAAAGGTCTAGATACTACCATAAACTCAAAAAAATAGGTGTCACACATCGGTATCGGGGCGTAAGACCATGTTAATCTGGATTGAGGAGTAAAAATGTTTTGTTATTGGACGACGAGGGAAGTGGTATATTTAAGGTGAAATATTGTAGTAGTTCACCATTATATATGAAGGCAAGATGTCGGTGAAGGCTCTCTGAATACCTTGTACTCTTTGGGAGTGCACAGCGTATGTTGGGTTCCATATTGTACCACATATTCCAGTTGGTTACGGTGTAAAAAGTAAGAGTTTAGTGCTTAACACTAGTATATCTTTTAACAGAGTTCCAAAAACAAGAAGATTATTTAATCGACGCGTTTGTTTTTTATGTATTTTACTGTTTTTAGAAAACTGGTATTTATAATAAGGCAAACATAATTTAATTTTAAAATTAAAAGTGACTTTTAAACAGGTAAGAATAAAATAATTTCCACATAATAGTTTCAAAGTCGGGGCTGTAATTATTCGATACACTGCGTCTTAGCACCGACTTCAGAAGATATTATGTAAATTATTTTATTATTTTTCGTTTTAAAAATTATTATTTCTTACGTTTCGACGGCTCCGTGGCAGTGACTTAGCAATGAATTGCAACGTTGGGGCTGCGGGTTGAATCCTGTAAGGAACAAGTATGGCGTGGCCTACAAATAACTGTTTCGGTCTGGGTACTTACCAATGTGCAAATATTATTTGTATACTGCCTCCACAATACAGTAGAAAACTTAGTATATGGGAACGTTTTTAATTAAATCTTAAATTAAATTAAACAATTCTTCTAAATTCTGCACACGCCTTTTCATTCGGCTTTTATGCCATTAAGGCCCCATTAATGCCTCTTCCATTCCCTGTTGCTCACACGTTCATTGATCTCGTTCATTCATCTTGTTCACTTATCTTCGTTCGAAATGAAATCCTACTATACACATTAAATATTTAAGTTATCATACTGAAAATTTTGTAGTTATTTCCGAAACAATTTGAAGAGATGTAATGAAATAATGTGATCATTTTGTCAGAAACACAGCAAGATTTAATATTTAAAATAATAAAGTATAAGAGTGACAACACATATTCAGCGTAGCGCAATGAGGGCTAATAATTTTATGCTCACCAGATGTCGCTAGTTGATACTGAGGTAAAGTTTTTTTGTTACAATGTAATTTAATTGAGAAGTTGTTTTTAATAAAAGTTTATCAGTTTCTAGAGTATTATATTAATAAAACAATGCGTCAGGTGGTTTGGTTTATTTATTTTTACGTTATATATTATCCCTTCCCTCGGACCTCGGCAGCAGCGAGCACACGTATTCCAAGTTATCGTCATTTTATTTCAAAAATTGTTAACGAAACAGTTTTAATTATATTAAAATAAAATAGGAGCGCATAGTAAAAGAGCTCTCAGTGACGTCACCAGCGAAGCGCGCTATCACAAACAACAAGCAGCGCCTCGTCCAACTGCCGTTACGGAAATCGCGGCGACCAATCATTGCTGACCCGCTACGCACGCACCGCCCAGCCTCGCACTGACCATCTGCTACGCAAATCGTAGCGGCCATCTTCTTAGCTGCCTCTTTGGTCAGTCATAATTCACTTACCTGTTTATGTGCGCCTAGTACCCAAGTGTCAGACCTTCTTACTTTGCAATTATAATAATTTGATTTATTTAAGAATACTTGTTTATGTGCGCCTAGTACTCCTAGTGTCAGACCGTCTTACTTTGCCATTAACTTTAAGCGAAAGTACTCCGATAAAACAGTTTCGCTAAAGGAACCAACAACTAACGTACACAGGGTTTTAAATAATTTATGGTGTTATGGTCAAAAACAAAATTGTGCGGATGTTTAAATAAAATAACTAATAAGGACTTTGTAACATGTTCACTTGCAAAGATATATATGATACAGTTTGCGCTAATATCTCTCCAACGCCTTATGCTGCTGGAAAAGACAAGAAGAGAAATGGATCTGCCCTGTTGTAGGAATAAAGAGCGAGGGTGACAATTTAAACACCCCCATTCAGTCCAACGTGCCTGCGCGACCGTGGTGATTCGTCGCAGGAAATTAGTACTTAACAATGATTACATAACACAGCGTAAAAAACCCCAACTACCTAGTAATCAGAAGGTGAGCCTACACCAACCCGGAGATGAATCCAATGCTAACAATTAGATCAGAAATTAAATCATCAATGGGAAATTTTAAATCAAGCTATAGAGAGTCATCTATAAAATGGATTTAAGAACAATAAAAGAGGAGTTAAGTTCTTAAAAGATATCAAAAGCGGGCTTGAATTTTAAGTGCGGAATATGATAGAATGAAAAAGAATTAAAAACGTCAGAAGAGCACATAAAGTCGCTTTCAGCTGAAAACAGCAACTTACATACAAAAGTGAACGAATTATCAAGTAGACTTGTTTTTATTTGAGCAATACCGCGGAGACGAATATTGAAGTGAATGGTGTTCCGGAAAGTAAGACTGAGAACTTAATTAATGTTGCCAAACAAATATGCACATTGTATCTATTCCTACCGATCTCATCGAAACAGCTACCTGTACAGAGTTAGGAAGATGAATGACTCAAATAAGAGGCCCCTGCAATTATTATAAAACTCCTTCAGTAAAAACTCGTGATGAGATACTAGCAGCGGTAACACAATTTAATAAAAAGAACGCATCCAATAAACCAAACACAGGACACCTGGGATATATAGAAAGCAGTCGCTTATTTTCGTCTCCGAACATCTAGCGCCGTATTTTAAAGCTCTGTTAATGCGCGGACTCGTCAAGTTGCTCGATAGAAAAAAAATACGATTTCGTCTGGATTCAAACGGCCGCATTTTTTTATGAAAAATGACCAGTGCCCCTGCAAAACAAATAAAGTAAGTTGATAACCTAAACACACTATAATAATACTTGGACATTTTAACGGGAAATGATTAACGTACAAAAAATGGCTAATTAAAGATTTATTACCAAATTCAGACGCCTGAAAACAAAACTAAAGACTTGAGACTCGCAACATTGTTGGAGACTACGATGTTATTGTTGACTGAAACTGGTTGGATGACAGCGTTTACGATGACGAGCTATTTAGCAACAACTATTATGTATACCGTAGAGATCGCCAATCAACCAACCTGGCCGGAAAAGGTGGCGGAGGCGTTTTGATCGCCGTTTCCATTAAGTACCACTCGAAGAGAATGTTTCACTATGAAAGCACTGAGGATTTGTGATATTAGTAAATACATCGACAGATAAAGCGATTTTAATTGGTGCCATTTTTACATACCACCACCAATAACCGTGTCGTCACTCGAACCTATTATCGACAACTGCAGTGATGTGATTTTATCTCATTCCGGTGATGATTGTTTTAGGTGATTTCAACTCGGATTTATAGACTGGAATAAAGATTCGTGGATGTTGTAACTTGACCTATTAAATTATCAGTGTAGCTTTAGGGTTATTGATTGACTTTATGTCGTTAAATAATTTGTCTCAGTTTAATCATGTTGCAAAACCATAACAGTCGTATATTAGATCTCGTCCCAAGTAACTTAGACAGTATAATAGTCGATAATTGTATTAATCCGCTCTGCAAATTAGATTCACACCATCCAGCTCTGTCGATTGGGTTCAGTTTAAATAAGTATCACTTTACGTAACAAGCAATTTGCAACGTATAATTACAAAAAGCTGATTATGCAATTGTAAAAGTAAATTAAGTCATATCGATTGGGTCAAAGAACTGTCGGATCTGGATGACGCTGACATCGCTGTTTCAAAATTTTATCAACTTATACATGATGTTATTCAATCAACTGTACCCAGAACCAAACGTCGTAGTCCGAAATATCCACATTGGTTTACAGGAAACCTTATAAAATTAATAGCCAAGAAATAGAATCATTCAAGACAAGATTTACTGAACTTATAGATAAGATTGAACTTATCTTATCTAATAAACGCGTAGAGTCATTAATGTCATCTTGCTACAATACATATTTAAAAACACTGAATATGCTCTCATTAAAACCCACAAAAATTCTAATATGTCAAATCCTTACGTGGAGGTCTTTCCAACTTACCGTCTGAGATGTATTTAGACGACATGCGCGTGGTAGTGAGGAAATTTGTAATCTTTTGCAACACGTTTTTCTTCGATTTACTCTCCTCTGACAATTCAACGCAACCGGATCTCGAGATTGCTATCCACAATTAATTCTAAGCAATGTTGAAATTACAGAGCGAGACGTCGAGAAAGTATTAAGTCAATTGACTCTAATAAGGGTGCTGGACCGACGGCATCCCACCCTACTTACTTTATTAAAAAAACTTATAAATATTTAACTCTCACTTAAATTGTTTTTCGATAAATCAATTAAAACTGCAAAATTTCCTGACGAGGAAAGTTTCAATGTGATACCCATCTACAAAAAAGGTGATAAAAGCAATATTGAAAACTACCGTCCTGTTTTTATTAAGCTTGTTTCCTAAACTTTAGAAAAATACTCTGTCCCATTTTGTCTTCCTTATCAATCAAAAATTTAATTGTCAGCATGGTTTTTGGCAAATAAGTCTACAGTTAGTAACCTACTAGAATACACCTCGAACTTCTTATGAGATACGTTGATAAAAATAAAGAGGTTGATGCTATATACACCGATTTTAGTAGCGCGTCTGAAGTTAACCACGCCATTCTTTGTCCAAATTAAATTATTATGGTATTCACGGAAACCTGTTGAATTGATAAAATCCTACTTATTTAATCGAACTCAAAGAGTAACAATACAGGTTTCAAGTCTTTTCGTTTTATCCAACTTCAGGCGTTCCACAGGGTTTTATATCATTCTGCTCCTTCTTTTTTGGTATTTATAAATGACATTTCTTTTCACATTACCTTTAGTAATTACCAATATTTGCAGATGACTTAAAATTGTATAAGTTATAGAGTTCCAGATGATGTAGTTAGATTACAGACAGATCTCACCTCTATCTCAGATTGGTGCAACAAAATGCTACTAAATCCTAAGAAATGTCTGTCTATAAAATTACCAAAAGAGAAACATTATTCGCTCCAGTTATTTTGTATTTTAGAAAAAATTAACAGAATCCGAAGTAGTCCGTGACCTTATGTAATGATCGATAAAAATTAAATTTCAATATTCATATCGATAATATTGCATCCAAGCATGGAAGATGGCAGGATTGTAAAGCGAATATGTAAGGATTTGCGGAACCTATATCTATTCTCACCATATACAAAGCTCTTATTTGTAGTACACTAGAATATGCATCACCTGTTTGGAACCCATCATACCAAATTCACAGTGATCGAATAGAGCGTATCAGCGCAATTTTACCCGCTACTTAGCCTTTAAAGATCAAACTTGTCTTACTGTGCTGACTATAATATAGGCTATCCCACTTCAAATTAGAGTCTTCGAAAAAGACGTCGACTTTGCGATCTTAAAACACTTTATATAAGTTAATTCACGGCCTCCCTACTACTCACCGGCACTGTTAAATCAAATAAGTATCAGAGTTCCAAGATATATACCAAGACATCCGATTACCAAAATCTTCTGTTTGCCTAACCATAGAACAAATTTAGTAAACGAGCCCAATAAATAGGTTAATGCAAACGTATAACGACATAACTACCAACGGCGACGTCGACATTTTCCATACGGATAACGTATCAGAATTTGCTAGATTATGTAATAAGTATTATAACTCTTTCTCTTCAAGTTTAGCATTAGTTTTATTGTAAGCAAATTACTTGTAAATTTATTAATGATATTGTTCTAGTTAAGTAAGTTAACAACTGTCTTATTGTAGCTGCACTATTTTTGTGAATGTTGTATATACCTTTAAAGGCGAATCATTTTGAACAAAACCAATTGTGTTATATTTAACAATGTCTAGTGATAAGCCAATGGTGTATCTGTTAAAATAAATAAATAAAAATAAATATAAAATATAGCTAATAGTACAGAAAGAAACAATAACTTTTACATTTTCCGAACAAATTAACTTCCCCGCTATGAAATCTGTCAAATACCTCACTTTCTAGTGGCGCCGCCCTGGTGGCAGAAAAAGTCGTGGATGCCCTCATTACTTTTCTACCACACGGTAATACGTGCCGGTCACGGTCGCACACGTAGTGTCACGAGATGGACTTCAATAATTTATACAATAAATAATTTATACAATAATAAAGGCAAATTGATAAATTATGCAATCCAACAGCATTACTATATACGATGTAACTTGGTCGGTTTTACCGCAGAATACTGCTCTGCCTGCGCTAGCGGAATAATCACAATAAACAGAATCATCCGTTTGAAAGACCAAACACGTCGCTGCGTTGAACTGTGTACTGCTTAAAGGAATATTTTGAACTCTACCTCTTCTATTCATCGCTTTTGTTTTTATCCTCTACCTTCGACTTTTCATAATGTTAAATATATCCATTTTATAGATTATGGGGCAACAGCCTTCTTCCTGGGCTTATCATCGATAGCCGTCTTATCTGAAAAGAACACATCGATATGTTTACGATAGTTTTCGAAGAATTCTAACCAGATTCTCATTAGGAGATCCCAAAATACTATTCATTTAATTTCTGCATACATACAAATCGTTGGTAGAATGCGTAAAATCATATGGTGTTTCTATTATATTAGGACCTACAAAACATATCTGGGTGTTTTATACTTTTATATTCTTCATAATATCATCATCATCATCATCATCACGTATACTTTGAGACTCGTATTTTAAAAATATTAGTACGAAAGTGTCAAAAATCGTGCAGGTGTTATGAGGTAGAGCCATGCTGCAGCTATATTAATTGTATAATTTTAGCACAGTGGGTCGGCTCGACCGGGAAGGACCATTCACAGAATACCAGCATAAAATAGCAGCTTAATGCTGCTGTGTTTTGTATGGTGAGTGTAGAGAACTGGAGACCCTTTACTGAAAAGAGGCATCCATCTAGTCCTCAAGGCTGACAACGCATCTAAATTTTGATTCGCAAACGAGAATAGATAGATGTCTCAGGCCACAGCAACTACTACCATCAGGTGGACTGTGTGCTAGCTTGTCACCATTATCCTATAAAAAGGTGTTGCAGCACATTCTTGTTTGCGGATCTTTTATATAAAATCAAAATTAGCCTTAAGAACCCAAATAACCATTATCAATCATTTAATATCAAGTTTTGTTTAGAAAAGCGAAATAGATATAGATCAAATAAATGGTCTTTAATTATCTTAAATCTAAATAACGCCACAGAATTCAATTGCGATCTGAAAAGCGTCAGCTTGCATTGAAAGGATGATACATGAGCGTAGAGCTGGGATATCAGTTGATTTTTGCCTTGAAGCCGTGTGTTCAAGACATTCAAATGATTTGTAATATTAACTAAAAAGCCAAATCACACAACCAATCAGGATTTTAAGTTCCGGGACATCCCTTTGCTTTTCCGCCAGAAATATTCCAATTTCTTCTTAAATTTAGAAATCGTTCCAGTGTCAATCCACGACTTAGTCACCTTACTTCTGTATAATACAGTAAATCTCCATATTCGCTTTCGATGTCAT
>JAGSMP010001093.1:0-69273 GCA_029286625.1 Parnassius orleans
GATCTGAAAAGCGTCAGCTTGCATTGAAAGGATGATACATGAGCGTAGAGCTGGGATATCAGTTGATTTTTGCCTTGAAGCCGTGTGTTCAAGACATTCAAATGATTTGTAATATTAACTAAAAAGCCAAATCACACAACCAATCAGGATTTTAAGTTCCGGGACATCCCTTTGCTTTTCCGCCAGAAATATTCCAATTTCTTCTTAAATTTAGAAATCGTTCCAGTGTCAATCCACGACTTAGTCACCTTACTTCTGTATAATACAGTAAATCTCCATATTCGCTTTCGATGTCATCAAGGAATTGTTTGAATTGCTATGATTGAGTCCTCGATGATTTTATGAAACCACAGTCGAAACTACCACTTTCATGAAATTTTGAAATTCAATTTTTTAGAACAGAGGCTTCTTGGTATATAATGCAGTGAAACTGCATGAGATCTTCAGCGTTTATGTTTTTCTTGCAGATGCTTTTTCAGCAAAGTAACTAGCCCAGAATTGACACCAATCATCGAAGGAGCACCGTCAGTTGCAACTCCCGATAATTTCATAAGTCCAAATCAGTTTTGAACACTCATCAAAAGTACATTGAGTATATCAACTCTCTGGTTTGACCTTTCAATGAACACATTCCTAATAACTCTTCTAGACTTCAAAATCTTGAGTAACAACTTTACCTCGTGAATATTAGAACTTGAGCTGTGGAACTAATATCAGTGGATTCGTCGAGTGCTAATGAAAAAATTCAATGATCTTAGTTTTTTCATTTAATTGTTCCACCAATATTACCTGACAAAGACATAATTCGTCTTTGGATAGTCATACTGATTCAGTTGAATTTTCTCAAACTTTTGCTGCTTTTGGACACATTTTCTTGCGGCAATTTCATGTATTCTTTTACAAAATTCCATCATTGAAGGGGCGACTTCCTTTGCTGCCCTTTCGAGAAATTTCATAACTAACTTCTGTAGCTGTTTCTGAATCTTGAATGGTTTTGTAAACATAGCTTGCTGACAAATAAGCTCCCGTTTTAAAGACAACATTTTTGCTTCCTTAATTCGCCTGTAAACTTGGTAAAGTAGGATGCTGCGTTTCATAGTGCCTTTTACATTATATTCCTTTGCAATCGCAACAAATTCTTGCAAATTAAACAAACGACTTTGTTATGCGACCATACAAAAAGTATTCCAGTCCAAATTTCTTGAAACTGCCGATTTTCATCTTTAACCTTACGTTTTTACTAGGTCCTGGCTTGTCCATGTTGCGTTCTAATCCTGGCTAGGATTAACACAGCACCTTAATACAATTACAGTACCTACTTAAATTACCCATCCTTTTTAAATTACCAAAATAATTGATTAAATAGGTAGGGAAACACTTATTAATAACAGAGTTTACTTGATTTCACAACACAATTATACACGGCACTTGACGGGAAATCTAAGTTGAATGTGGATCAAAATATATGACACTGGCTAGTCGAGTTAAAATCTACATAGAACTATTGACACTTCACTTAAATTAAAACCGAACTGTCGGTCGCTGCGGTTAGCGTATTTTTATACCGCGCGTATAGAGTCGAAAACTGTCTGGAGAAATCACGAAACCGACTCTGGAAGCTTCGTGTATCTACCTACGCGAGCAATCAGGAATTCGGACTATTGCTATCTCGCTTGCTGTAACAATATAACCCGTGGATAAGCCGCCACCGAGCTGCCGTCGTCGCCGCGCCGCCTGCCGCGGCGGTTCCTCAGAAAACGAATTTAACCGAGATCAGCACGAACATTACCGACCGCTGTTACCGACGCATGCACGGCGCACCGATAAGCGCCTTAAGAGCGCGCGCGCAGATTCAAATTACTTTTCGAACATATTTTTTGGTTTTATTCTGGAATATAATTCAATATTTTTCGAATGTACGAGAGTATTATTTTTGCTGTCGGCGGGCCACCAGTATTCGATCGGCGGGCCGCATGCGGCCCGCGGGCCGCGGTCTGTGCATCTACGATCTAAAGAAATGAAAATACTTAACCTTCTTTTTTTGAAGTTCCATAATCGGATAAAAAGTAGCCTATAAGTTGCCCGGGTTAATACCTACATACAATATTTCATGGCAATCGGTCTAATAGTTTTTGCGTGAATCTTGAATACACAGACAGACAGATAGACATGAATTCCAAAAACCACTAATTTGGCTTCAGCACCTCTTATTTAGTCCTCTGAACTTATTTTTTCAAGAATATATTAGAATTAATGACACGATTTTCTACAGATTTATCATATATATAGATTAGCTATATCAGAATCATCTCAAAACTTGTAGCTTACATTACACTATGCTTGGATTCGATATTTCGATAATGGGAAGATGTCGTTTCGAATGGAAAACAAGTCTGCACATGCACGAATATGGCTTCTATTTTGAACGAGTTTGAAGTTTCGGAATATAAAATAGGTCAACAAAAGCTGACGTAAATTATTGCGATCACTTATCTTTTTTCGGGAGTCGTTTAAAAATCATATCATAAAAATTAAATACCGTTACACTTTTATCTTTTTAAAAAATCTTTAAAAAGTAAAAATTTTTAAGACCAGTGTCAATGATGTATGTATATATATATATATATATATATATATTGCGAAACATACATACAAAAAGTATTTGTAAAAGCTATTTTTAGAAACTTTTGTGGTTTTATTGACTTCATTTATGAGTTAAAGCGGGGCTGACTTATCTTTTCCAAAATGTCGCCCCCTGAAATATGACACTGCTACGCCCCTGCTGTAGGATAAAAAGAATAAAATAATTTCACATTCTGAAGTCGGATCTTCAATTCTCTATACAATATTATGTCTAAGCACTGACTTCTTATTTACTAGACTTCTTATTTTATTTGAAGTCGGCTTTTACTTTTTATGAAAAGTTTTTTTTTAAAATTAAAATAAAACGGGCGTTAAAGTTCGAAAAATAGAGATAATATACACACACACACTTTCTATGGGCAACAATAATTTTAAATAACATACAAAGACTACTTACCCTTTATGTGTAATGTCCAACCCTACGTTGGAGAATCCAGTACCCCATATCGTACAGTGGGGGTCGTAAGAGAAGTAAAATGGAAGATGGGCAGCAGCATCTTCCTAATAAAAGCTCAAAGTAATAACAATGACGGTTGGAAACCCGCCTGATAGACGTGGCAACTATGGCAAATATCCCTCGTACGGGTGACAAACGAGCACACAGTTCACATGATTTTAGGTGGATGTTGTAATCCATAGACAATCTACATTTATTCTCAATTAAGAATCAAAATGCAGATGCATTGTCACCCCTGAGGGCTAAGACAGAATTCATCGATTTCAGTAAAAATGGTCTCCGGTTCTCTACACTCACTATACGAAACACATTAAGCTGCTATTTTACGCTGGTACTCTGTAGGAGCGTGGTCCTACCCCAGTCGGACCGGGGTAGGACCGATTGTCAAGTCTAACGCTTAATCCAATTCATGTTTCAGCACAGTTTTTTTCCTAACCGTTTTTTTTATTTTTTTTTACCCGACTGGCCCAAAAGGAGGGCAATATTTTTCGAATATGTATGTATGTATGTCTAATTTTTAGGCATGTTATGTAGCCTGTAATATCCAGTTGTGATTCGAACTCGGATCTCTGATAGTAGGTTGGTATTATAATCACTAAGCCATGCTGCCATTAAACCAGTTCACTACTTAGTATGTATCGTGTACCTATCAGTTCTCTACTTATGTAAGGTTAATAAAAATATTTCAGTAAATTGTATACGATAAAATGTATACTGACAGTCATTAGGGGTAACCTTTATTCTACGGATTTGTATTATATATTAAAATAAACCTAACCTTAATTGTAACACCTCAGGGAAGAGCGTTTGGCGGAGCTTGCGGCGTGGCAGAAGAGAACTGCTGTCCCAAAAATGTAGCCTTTTATTTTCATAATATCAGTAAAAATATCATACATTATATGTGGTATTGCCACGCTGCAGCTATATTATGGTTGTGGACGATTGTCGGCGCGACCGGGGCAGAACCATACTCTTACAAAATACTAGCAGAAAATAGCAGCTCAAAGTGTTTCGTATGCTGAGTGTAGAGGACCGGAGACTCGTTTTATTGGTAACAAGGCATTTCATCTTTGTACTCAAGGGTAATAACGAATCTTCTTTTTGATTTATTAATCGAGGATAGATGTAAGTGCTTATATGCCACAGTATTCACTTTACACATGTTTTAGGAGGTCGTCACTCCATCTTTTGAGGGGCCGCCTTATATTCCGCTTTCTATTACACAAGAATACGACAAGCATAGGCGTCACTATAGCTTGCTGAGTGACTTTAAGCTTCAACTTAGGGTGTGATGTTTTCAGATGTAGAAGTTCATTTTGCTATCTACAAACAATACATTGGAGAGGGTTTAGGATCCGTTTCATCCTGGAAGTGTTTTAAGAAGTAATTATGAGTAATGCTCAAACAATCTCATAATTTCCGGTTGGTCGGTATAATCATAAAACACCGATCTTAGTCTTTGTTTTAATACAATTCAAAAAAGCCGAAAAAGTGCTACACTAATATTTTTATAGAGCCGAATAGGTTAAATATTTAAGGCTGAGTAATTATGTCGACTTTACTTACTTTTTTTTTGAGATAATGAAGTAGAATTAATCGTCTGGAAAGGGCGGACGAGGGTCATGACGTATGTGGGATCGTGATAAATGTTGTTTCATCAGCTTAGTGTAGAATTTGCTAAAATGCTATCCGTGTCTTAATTTTGAAATTCCAGCCGACTAGGACTCCATTTCTGTCTAAGAGTCAGGGTAGGTATCACCTTCTTACCTAACGTATCTAGGTAGGTATCACCTTCTTACCTACACGTATTTCAGCCAAATAGCAGCGCTTGCACTGCTGTGTTCCCGTCTGAAGGGTAAAGGGGGCTAGTATAAATACAGACTGGCATTCTATCTGATTCCTCAGTGGTGACAACACATCTGTAGCTTTCTTTATTTGAATTACCATCAGGTGGATTTTAAATTCGTTTGTCACTCTTAGGTTAGGCATTATATTATCTAAGTCTTCGGGAAAGATAACGCTACCTATAGATCTTGGTAGAACCATCTCGTTTACACCCAAAAGTAACACTTTAGATCATGACGAGCAGCAGCGTAAAGGTTTGAGATAATATCGGCACTATCAGTTATCAATCCGCCTGCAAAGCGTGACGGTTGAGGCAAATCCTCCCTGTAATAGAAGAGGACCATTCCCATCGCTGGACCATTACGGGCTGATGAAAAAGACTATAAAAATGAAGATTAAAACTCAATCGCTTTATAAAATGTTGTCAAGATATTTTCCTTTAACGCCGAGCACGCTGTGAAACGGCACTTAAAATTGCAATTAACAATATCATTAGTGCCGGTGGAGATCGAACCCTGGTTCCTCACCTACTGCAAAATTTACAGCTAGCGCTTAGTTCCTGAACTATTTACCATTTTACTTCATTTATTATTTTATGTTATTTATTGAACTTGCACAGTGAAAGGTTAACTTTAAATTTTCAATTGTCATACGAAAGACGCTAATTTAAATAAAACGCTGTATTTAAGTAAAAATTAATTCTTATGTACACTAGTGGATGTGCCGGAGAATTTCTAAGCTTTCTAAACTAAAAAAAAATCTAAATCAATTTACTAGGTGGTAGGGTTTGTTTCTTCAAATAAGATACCATCTAAGTGTAAAGGTGGTACATAACACCTTCTTAATAATTTATGGTGCTAAGAAGCAGTGCACTCACTGATTAAGGGGCACACTCTGCCTAGGTTCTTTTTAATTCTTAAGAATAGAATAACCTAATTTTTATTCATTATAGATTTCAAGAATTCTTACTGAAAGTCATTTAAGCTTTACCACTGGTTCGGGAAAAACCTCTGTTCGGGGAAAAACCATTTTATCTTAAACCCTTTTTACTGTTAATGAGCTCTTCAGTCTTAGTCCTCAGAGGTGGCAACGCATCTGCATTTTAAATCGTAACCGAGGATAAGTGAAGGTGTCTAAGGGGCACATCATGCGCTTATCATCAGACAGATTGTGTGTTTATTTATCACCCTTACTTTTATAAATAAATCGGGTATGTTTTCGTTGTTCACTCTAGAATTATGAAAAAATCTTTATTTTTTTATTTATTATAGAAAATGAACAGCCAAATACAATAACAATTTAATCATAAAACTAGATTTGGTACTTAAAAGTAGGGTAATGGTTAAATGTACGGACCGCAAATTTAATGGTCATGGGTTCGAATCCGTCATTCGACTACAGAACCACTCAAACACAAGCATAAATAGAGTTGAGTTTCACTTACCATCAGTTGAGGTGCATGCTCTTTACCCCATATAAATAGTGGTTAATGGAATGATGGTAATTTTAATAGGTTTCTAGTACTTTAAATATTTAAAAATAATAAAAAATAATACCTAAAAATAGTACTGAAGCCAACAACTCATTTTATATCGATAGGAAGACAAGTAGGTTTACAAAAAATACGTGTACTATTAGACTGAAAACATCTTGAAATATTGTATATATTGAAACAATAATTAGCTTAATCACAATTTTATTGTAACTAAAAAAATGCTTCTGGATTACAAATTACATTTTATTAAAACAATATTTCTATAGGTTCGTCTAGATGCCTTGAATAAATCTATTTCACTAAATCGAATATTGTAAGTACGAACTAATCTAGTAAGAATAACATTTTGACCGTAATTAGTATAATGGTAAGGTACAATGAATAGTCGCACCAAAATGATGAGACAGTCTATGGGTGAGGCCTGTGTCCTTGCCCCTGACGATATACGGAAAAATGAAACACCGTAGACTTTTAGCCTGTGAGTGCCCGACCTAAAGTGTCTGGCATTTTCTCCATGAAATAATGGCTTTATAAGTATATTTTTTAAATAATATTATGTCATACGGGTGATAAAGAGCAGACGGGTATGGATTGAAAAGAATACAATAACAAAACATCATTAACTCATAATTAATTACCAAAATGATCAAAATCAGTTAAGCAAGGATTTATAAGACTATTACTCTGACTTTGTATTATTTATATATTTAATAAGCGAAAAGAAAGTGGCTCAAGGAATATTATGAGTGGTATTGTCATATTTTGCTACAAGGATATAGGAAGGGTTATAATTAAAGTATAAGAATAATATTTTGCACTTCCAAGATGTAATGGTGGTGTATTGTATAGTGATTTTTATTATTTTGTGCAGTAGTGGCGGCGTAAATGAATAGACTACCCCACATCATCACATGAGTGTCGTAAGAGACGACAGAGGGAAACTCAAAGAGGAGATGTGCAGCAGCATCTTGATAACCGCTTAATATAATAAAAGTTTTTGTTTTGTAAAATAAAACTGAAGACTGCATAGCGTGTTCTTTATGCTTCAATCTAAGGGGGAGGCTTAAGTTGGAGTTGACCAGCGGTGAACTTTTATTGGCTGTAATGAATGAATTAAATTTTGAATATTTGGTGAATAGTGAATACTGATTTTTTATCAGATTATAACAGTCTACTGGAGATAAACCTTTCCAACTGGAGCAATGAGTTACTGCAACCGCCACGACTGGTAGACGGATTGGCAAGTGCAGCACCAGACCTTGCACCTTTGACGCTGCTTACAATCACAGATGTGTGCTTGTTACATCTGCCACCACTATCGCTGGCCAATATCGGATGCTGTGAGGTATTTTAGCCGGCTTATTTCAGGCAGAATCGAGTTCTGAATCAATCGAATTTCATTAGAACTCAATGTAATTTTAGCATACGAAACGACAATCGAATGGTGGTTCAAATTGTATCGGGATATCTGCCGCGAAATGGCGCTAGATACTACCGCAAGCAATGATAATGATTTTTCCTGACAGCTCCAGAAAAATAGTAATGTATTTTGACTGTATGCATGTATGTATATTTCTTTGGCACGCTTTATAGCCTAAAGGGCTTAATGGATTTTAACAAATGGGGTGTCGTGAAAATCTCGTAGGGTATAATTTTTTCCCCTGTTAATAAAAGTTTTTAGGCGGTCAGATTTTTAATACTCTTTCGGCCATTGGGCTTGCTCTTGATAAGTTTTTAGTATTTATGTAATAAAGTATTTAGGAAGTGTTTTAACTTATGAACAATGATCTACACATAAAAAAGATCCGGATGCGCCTAAAAACGTGATAACGCTAAACCTTAACTCGATCGTGTTTTTCGATTCGAATTGGTTCTGGACGAGACAACGTCAGTTTGAATCGAAAACCGAATTGAATTCGAAATCAATTTCGGGAGTAAGTCAGCTATTTTTACCATAGTCTCCTCTTACAACACCCTACGAAATGGGGCGAATTTCTTAAGCCGCCAGCACTGAAACTCTAAAAGGTAGAAAATTATTTGTATTTTTTTTTAAATAATCTACTACTACGACCTTACCGAGTCGTCGGTAGCGCACTAAGCGTTTGCCTTCGGGTTTGAAATACGGAACAAGTATTTGTATGGCCTACAAATTATAATAATTTTTCAAAACAAAGACATGAAAACCCATTCGAACCCCGGATTCGATCAGCAGTAGTACTTACAACCAGTAGACCAACGAATTATACTAACTCAAATTATTAGAAGTAACCTAACTAATTTCTGAATATTTATCACTCCGGCCTGCCTACTCAGCCTGCGTTACATAATACAAAATCTCCTTTTCATTTTACCCTTTTTATTAAATTATGAAATATCTTTATAACATAAAAGAAGATAATCTCTTTTTTTTACTAAACGGCCCTAAAAATTTATTGGACGAATGCTACTAAGGCTTGGGTTCTCTAATTTGTAGCGGTTTGTAAATAATTATTTAATTATCCAGGGTGAGAGCTTTTTCATTTGAGATTGTTTTTATTGGACTTTTAGACAAAAATAATTGACACCCGTTTTAAATCATTGATTTGCCCTGATATCTTAAAAGCCATTGCATATTAAACTTATATAAAATAACATCTATCATTTTGAAAATGCTTTATCCCTTTTAAAATAATCATCATCCAGTGCCTCACAAGTCCACTGCTGAACATAGGCCTCCCCAAGAAATGCCACAAAGCACGGTCCCGAGCCACCTGCATCCATCGACTTCCTGCATGTCTTACCAGGTCGTCACTCCATCTAGTGGGGGGACGCCCTACATTTCGCCTACCGGTATGAGGCTGCCACTCCAGAACTCCTCTTCCCCATCGGTTGTCGGTTCTTCGAGCTTTATGGCCAGCCTATAGTCACTTAAGCTTACTAATCAGTTGGGCTATGTCGGTTACTCTGGTTCTACATCGGATATCCTCGTTCCTAAGTTTATCACGCAAAGAAACCCCGAGTATAGCCCTCTCCATAGCTCGCTGAGCGACCTTGAGCGTCTCATACGGCCAGCAGTGAAGGACCATGTCTCAGATCCATAAGTCATCACTGGCAACACGCACTTTTGGTACACTCTCGTCTTCAAGTTTTGAGGTATATCTAACGAGAAGATGTGTCGTAATTTCCCGAACGCTGCCCAACCGAGTTGAATCCGTCGATTGACCTCTCGGTCGAAGTTGTAGAGAAACCCCAAGCGTAGCTCTCTCCGTAGCTCGCTGAGCGACCTTGAGCTTTCTCATACGGCCAGCAGTGAAGGACCACGTCTCAGCTCCATAGTTCATCACTGGCAACACGCACTGGTTGTACAATCTTGTTTTGAGGTTTTGCCTGACTTTTTGCAAATCCATAGAATAATAACGAACTGTCTTAGTAATTTCTGTTGAACTATATTGTTTCATTTCTTCTTCTAGCTCTCCACAGACCACGCATTTATCTCCCTTTGGAAATTTGAATGAAATATTCATATCTTTCAATGTTTGCCGGTATATTTCTTTTAAACATTTATTTTCGTTTGGGTTTTTCTTTTTGAAGTCATTAAACATAAAGTTAAGAGTTAAAGCTCGTAGTAAATATCGTGCTAATGGAGCATTATGTCGTCTATAATGAAAAACAGCTGGATTAAAGCTTAAAATGTGATCCATAATAGTATTTCTATTTAAGCGCTTCTTTTTGCCTCCTCTGTTCTCTTTCACATCTTCGTAAAAAGCCTTACGCTTTATGGCTCTACTCAATTCTGTAACCACTGCATCTGTTTTAAATACAAAGGTCTTTAAAAAGAAATTTCGGCATACATTGAGAGCTTCATTACCTTTTGTAAAATAATAATATCGACTTTCCGTTTTAAAGAACTTAGAATTATGAATAGGTTCTGTAACTTTGCGTCGTTTTACATTTTCAATTCTTACGCATTTATTCAAAAAATGCCGCCGTTGTACATAAGGCAAGTTCCAAAAGTTTTCCCATATATTCTTTCGCTCTTCTATTGTAAATAATTTGCATTTTCGTTTACAGCCATTTCCACACATCTCTTCAATAAATCGATACCTTAGTTTATATCTCTGTATTTTATTTTTTTCAGATCGAGTTAAGATATGAGAATTAGTTTCTTTAGAATTTTCATCATTAATTATTATAGGTCCCGGATATTTCGCTATGAAATGGAACTTATTAGTCAATTCTTTGAATACTTGAGATTGGGCGCATTGAACTTCATTGCTTGTTGTTGGTCCTTAAAGATAATAGAATCAGGGTAGGTAGCAATAAAAACAGATTCATTGGGTTTTATTTCATCTGATTTTGAAAGTATTGAGCGAATAGTAAGTTGTCGAATTTCTATAAAATTTACGAGTTCTGTAAAATCGTCGTCGGATTCGATGTAGTGGCATATTGCTGCTAAATCACTTACTGAAAAGTCAGGGTCTGCCATGGAATCGTCGCTGTCGTACAAATCTGATATCTCAGAGACATTATCGTTATCGATTTCAGATGTTCTTGACGGACCTGGTGTTAGTCATCGGATAAAGCTAGGGGTTGTTGGTCAGGGTTGCTAGAGACAGTGTTGTCGTTTTCAGGTGTGGTGATTGCGTTAGAATTTTGGCTGAAAAGAAAAAATACAATTTCTATAAAGCAAACAGCCCACACCATGCAAAGAGGTTAATATAACAAGTGGAAGCTTTGCCTGAGTAGTTACATTCATGTCCAATCCATTACAAACATGAAACACACTTAAAATAGAGCAACATAGGCAATCAAATCTTTCTTCTTTGTCATATACAATAAGTATAGATTTTGCACGGATTTTCCATTATGTTAATAAAATACAGTCCAAATATTTTAAGTTTTGAGGTTAGAAAATATTTGACTTAAATTATTGCAAATTATAATGAAAATAGACTAAAATCCTTGTATTTATTAATCCTCTTTAGCCCTCAGGGCTTTAAACATAAATGACAAACGATAAAACTGTCTTTGAGCCATTGTAAACAATAAATATTTGCAAGAACAAAACACGAATGATCCGCACACGCCCGCACTCTGCTACTTACTAAAACATGGCGCGAAATTTATCGCGTATTTTGAAAAATTTGACACTGCGAATTCGTGCGTTATGACCTTTTAATTAGCATCCAGTAAAAACACGTTTTTTTTTCAAAATTTGTCCCTTACTAGGTTTTGAAAATGCACAGCCGATATGGTAATGCTGTATAGCTTATATTTATACCGTAAAATATTAATTTCAATATTGTAATATTGTAATAATTCAAATAAATGGAATAAAAGTAATATTTTGTAATTTAAGCTCAATAAAAACTATACATTTAATTTTTTATTAGAAAGCGAGCCAGATGTCGTCAATTATAAATAATACTTTCTATACATTCCCTAAAATGGAATTGGGTAGCTTTTAGTGAACATTTTCATTTTCACTGAGACAGTACTTTTGCCAGTTCTGCCTCGACTCCGCAGCAAAGGGCAGGACTACAGGTTTTGTTAGTTAATTATTTTAGTCGAGAATCGTCGGGATCAGATACAAAATTCATTTATTATTGAAATATTTATATTATAATTTTTAGCGTTTATAATAATTGATAATTTCGTTTATGATTATGATGATGATTTTTGTATTTAAAACTAAAATTCTTTCTTTTTGTTTTAAAATTTGACATTTTTAAGTAAATATTCCAAGTGTGTAACTTCAAAAACTTAAGCACTAGGTGGTGGGACTTGTTTTCTGGTTAGCTGGTCTGGGTGTACAACCCTCCTACATATTTCTGAACCCAATAGCAGTGCGAACACTGCTGTTTTCCAGTCTGAAGGTAAAGAAAGCCATTACAATTGCAGGCTGTGGGCATTTCACTAGACCCGAGGCCGTCGACATGACATAATATTGTTTAAAGATGTTAAACATAAGCTTAAGATCCGCGTACTAAATATTGTGAAAATAATGTGTCTTACCTAGTTTAAGAGCACCCCGCCCTCCCTCAATTGCGTACACTATGCCCGTCACCATTAATTCCAGCATCACTACACCTAACACTAAGAAAGACATTATAAAGAAACGAGGTTTATTTATTCTTCAATATTATTAAAAGTACAAAAACGAGATTTATTTTATATATATATATATATATATATATATATATATATATATATATATATATATATATATATATATATATATATATATATATATATATATATATATATATATATATATATATATATATATATATATATATATATATATAGTTTAATTTTTAATATTCAGCATATTAAATTTAACATATATTCAAATAGGTTAATAGAATTATAATTTAATTTATAAGTGAGCGTGAGCTATATTATGTTTACGTGAATGCTCGACCGGAGAATAATAATCACGCTCTCACAAACTACTAGGGTAATATAGCAGTTTAATGCTGCTGAGTTTCGTATGATAGTAATATTTATGATAGACCCTTTTAATGGAAAGGATGCATTTCATCGTAGTCTTCAGGGTGACAACTGCATTTTGATTCTTATTCGATAATAGATGTAGATGTCTATGGGATACATTAACTTACCATTAGGTGGTCTGTGTGCTTACTGGTGAACCTTATTCTATAAAAATATTGTAGTCTTAATGTAATAATTCTAAATAAACACTTAATTTAAAGAGCCTGTAAGTATGCAAACCGTTTCATTAGAGCTACAACACTTGAAATAGCTCGAGTAAGTGATGCGAGTGCGAATAAAAGAGATAAGTAAATTGAAGCCGTGGAAACTGCAGTTCAAGCAGCTTATTAAGTTGAATTATGCTCACATTATTCGATAAATGTTACAGAAAATGTTACTAAAGTGTTTTTGAATGATTTCTTGAAACTTAAATAAAATTTAAGGTTAATAAAGGTAAAAAATTGACGTACTCGTAAATTAAATTTTATTCATTGGTACGCTATTGCCTATTTTAGACGCCAAACGGCAGTTCGTTAACTGCTGTGTTCAGTAAGAAGGGTATAGAAAAGTATAATTACACGCTGTAAGGCATTCCATCTTAGTCTTTATTGGTGACGACGCACCTGTAGACTTCCTTGTTTGAAGTTGGTAGCCGGTGTGTATTTAGCTGCAGTTGTCACTTAACATAAGGTGGACTGAAATTTCGATTATTACTTTAATCTATATAAATAAAATTGTTAGACCAGGATAGTATCAGCATCAATTTGTTTTCTTTGGTAGTGGTGTAGTTAAAGTAATTTATAACAAGAAACTAAAAAATATGTTGAATAAACATGTTCCATATCAAGAGCCACACTGCAGCTTTATAATCGCTTCAACACGAGTGAGTCAGCTCAACCAGGAAATGACCACTTTCAATCAGATTATTGGCTTGAAATAGCGGCATAATGCTTCTTTTCTCTTTCTTCTTTTGAGAGTTTAATTAAGTAAAATTGACATTGTAAATTGTATTATTTTTGTATTGTATGTATTATTATTGTAAATTCTTATTAGTCGTTACGTGTATAAAAAAAAATATGTTGGCTATTATTTGTAATGTATGAAATTATTATTATTTAATTATTATAATCGGATAAATTCCGTGTAATTAAATTAAATAAATAAATAAATTCTATGTTTCATAAACTTTATAGATGACCGCATCCTCATACCATCAGATGGACTATGTGCTCATTTGTTCTAATAAAAAATATATAGTGAGTGCAGAGGACCGGAGACTGTTTCTACTAGTAACATGGTTATCCACATTAGTCTTCTGGAATGCCCACGAATCTGCATTTTGATCTTAATCGATGGTAAATGTGGATTGTGTGAATTCTGGGATGGAAGTAAAAGCCAACTTAAAAGTTTTAAAAATATCTAAAATAATTTTGCATGTAATAATACTTAGTGTATAAATGCAATACTTAATGTATCGAAGAATTAAAGCTCCAATTCAGAACCTATTATGTTCAAATTATTTTTAGTCTTTTAGTTCGTTGAAGTCGGCTATTCTCTTGTCATCTTAATAGTTACATTTATAATTTCATCATGCTGCAGTTATATTAATAGTATAGTTGTAGCACGAATGGGTCGGCTCGACCGGAGAGGGACCACGCTCTCGCAGAATACCAGCGTAAAATAGCAGCTTAATGCTGATGTGTTTCGTATGGTGAGTGTAGAGAACCGGAGACCCTTTTACCAGAAAGAGGCATTCTATCTTAGTCCTCACGGCTGACAACGCATCTGAATTTTAATTCACAAACGAAGATAGATGTAGATGTCTATGGGCCACAGCAACCTTACCATAAAGTGGACTGTGTGCTCGTTTGTCACCCTTATTCTATAAAAAAAACCCTTAGGGTGGATTTTTACTCCACTTCTCTTACTTTACTTCACTTTTTAATACACTAACCCATATCTTCTCGTGGATGCTGTAAGGGGTGACAGAGGGAAACAAACCAGGAGATGGGCAGCAGCGTCTTCCCAATTACAACTAAAAGATAAAAACAACAGCGATTGCTAAGCGTGGTAACTATGTGAAATATCTCCCCTACGAGGCAATCTATGGGGTGGTCTACGTTCAGCAGTGGACTTTAGATAGGCTGCAACGGTAACAGTTATATGGACCGCTCCTGAAGAATAACCTGTGTAATAAAAAATAATCATTAAATTGCTTCACAATTGACGAAAATATCGCGTAACGTATGTACAAAACATAACATATAGTCGATTTGGGAACCTCCTGCATTTTCAAAAATAATTTTAGTTATCTTAAGTTAAGTCTTACGACACCTAATAATTATTAGAGCGATGGTTTCTCATATAAACCGTTACCACGAGGAAATAAAATCAACTATTTTTGAGTTTTATACTTAAATTTAGGTGTTAGTTAAAAGTCCTATCAACCTGAGAACAGTTATAAAATAACTGGTACGATGCGATGCCGTGGCTTCGAATGCCGCATGGTTCAAATCTACAAATGACTAAAACGGGTTGGAACATTTGTTGAACGAGACATGAGAAAATCTTACGGGGCTAAGTTTTGCTAAAAAAATAACAATGGATATTAATAGTAAGCAAGAGAAACAAAATCACTGTACAATGTACATAAAATCAATTACAATTCAAACCGGAGTCGTTCTGTTCAATTAATCACAGTATAATCTTGGAGTTCATGGTTTGCTAATTCGACTTACAAAATCGTCATAAATGTTGTGAAAAAAGCAGAAATAGCATTTGTTATCCGTTCGTTAGGTGTTGCAATATAAGTTAAGCTTTTGTTAAAATCAATTGCTGTCCGTTAGTCTCGCTAAAACTCGAAACTGGCTTGACCAATTCTGATGCAATTTTTGTGTGTGTTGATTCCTGGATGGTTAAGATTCACAATTGGACCCGGGCTGTTAAAATATATAAGTTATATAACGAGTAGGCTATACACATTTTAAAATGACCATATTATGTACATTAATATAGAGCCGTGGTAACTAGTGCTAAGCGCTCCTGTAAATTTACAGCGTAAGTAACCTGGGTTCGATCCCCGGCGGTCCAAAGAAATTTTAAAGAAAGTTTAAGTGCTGATTTTATCACGTGCTACGACGGAAAACTATGACAAAATTGGTAAATTCGGAACATTAAGTGGAATATAATGTTAGATTGTGAGCAACATTGCGCAATTCACAATGTTTTAATAGGGTTCTAATTTCGTATAAGGAAAACAAAGTCTGAAAGTTATTTATAGAACTGCGATAAGTCATCATCAATATAATGGCCCATCCATTCTATTACAAGACCACTGCTGAACCACAAAGTACGATCCTGAGCTGCATCAATCGATTCCTGCGGGTTTCGAGGTCGTCACTCATCCAGATGAAGCCGCCCAACACCGCTTGCTAGTGCAGTCCGACAACTCGGCGGATCTTCTTGTCCAATATACCCTATTAGAACCTCAGAACAAAACTGTACAATTAGCGCGTGTTGCCGTTTATTCTTCATTAGCCCGTGAAAGTCTACAGCTAGATATGATATTTGAGGAGGATTTTCTTTTTAATCGCCATGACTAGCAGATGAATTGACAATTTCAGTACATGATGTCTCGTATCTTTGACGCTGCTTCCTGTAGCCGAACTGTTTAATTAACGTCTGGCGTAAACGAAATCTTATTTCGGAAAATGCCAGAAAGATCTCATCTATCATACTAGCACACAGTCCCCTGACGGTAAGTGGTTGCTGTGATCCAAAGATACCTAGAGCGATCCTCGATTAAGAATCAAAATGAAAATGCGTTGTCACCCCTGAGGACATGGAACGCCTACGTCACCAGTAAAAGTGTGCCTGGTTCTCTATACTCTCCACACTAAACACAGCAGCATTATGCGGCTATTTTACGCTGATATTCTATAGAGCATAGTCCTGCCTCGGCTGACTGAGTGTGAGTGGCTTTACCACGTAAATTAATGCACAAGATATTTGATCTTCTTACTATTACATTGATAGTTATCAATCATCATTCATGTAATTATTACAACCTCTCTCAAGTAAACTGCTGATCACAGCCCTCAAGGGGTACTTCATATGCTTTTCTTGAATTGTGATAACTTTTACATGGGAAAAATTACAACTTCATGAGGCTGTGGAAAGAAATTAATCGATTCACTTTTCCAAGATTTATTTAGCAGAGCTATCAATAAACTTGAATTAAAATGCTCTACTATTAATTTAATATGTAATTATAGGTAATATTAAGTTTTGTAAATACAATAGTAGATAAAAACCTATTTATAGATGTTAATACATATTATTTTAAATTTTTACTATATAACACGTTAATTTCCTGAGTTCCTAATAATAGAATTTAGTAAGCCATGATAGGTGTTAAATAGGATCAAGCACGACTTTTCAAAATTAGTAATGTACAAAATTAGACCTTCAGTGATAATACGTCAGGTCTGAATGCAATAAGTCAATTATTGTTCAATAATAATAAGATTTACATAACAAGCGTTATAAACTTTCCTCAAAATTTATTGTTTCGCAATCAGCCGAAATCAGAGCGTACAAATTAATCTTAATATTTAATGAAATTTGATAAGTTTTTGGAAAATACACATATTAAACACTCCGCCTGTTACCCAGAGGGGTAGCAGGGACTACGGACTTCCATTTGGCACGATCCTGACACACCTAATTTGGAAAGTTACGTACTAAATGCGAAAATAAAGTACCTTAAGACCTTATACATCTTCAATTCAACGATTTATTATAAAATATTTTTTTAAACCCATAGAATCTATGATGGCTGCATAAGTATACCCATCAACAAATTTCGTCCTATGAATCCTAGTGTAGTTGACGTTACAAAAGAAATATAAAATTGACAACATTAACTTGAACTTGAAGCTCTCAAAACTTTATCGGAATTTTTCTGAAAGAGTTTCCGTTCCGATTGAAGTTTCTCAAGCATTATCTATTCATTTCCTACTGGTGCTATTCCGAAAGTTTTCAAAGGCTTGTAACATTTTGTTCGCATTTTTATTAATGTATGTTGCGGCAAAAAATCTTTATATATTTCTGCTTATGTTTGGTTGATATGCCATCTATTTTTAATTAATTTATTTATTTAATATTTATTGTTAATACCTTAATAACTAGGGTAACAAAGGGCAGACTACTATTATCAGATATAGAGTAAATGTAGGTTATTTGTAATAATATACATATTTATCGATCCCGCCGGCAGCAATAAAATTGTTAAATGCAATTTTAAGTGCTGATTAACCATGCTCGGCGGTGAAGGAAAACATCGTGAGTAATCCGGCATGTCTGAGAGATAACAAAAAATCGAACATGTGAAATTCGCAACACGCATTGAGGCAGCGCGGACGCTATGCCCTAAAAACTCTCTCAAATAAAAGGCTGCCCAGCAGTTGCCACGTATAAAGGCAGTAAATTTTAACTTTAACATATTTATAAATGTTTATATATTTTGTTATATGTTATATTTCACCATTATCACAACCCTTCAAAATGGACCTGTGAAGGCCTGTGATGGTGAAATATAAAAATAAATACATGCCTCCACATAGTTGTTACAAAGTATAGTTCTAAGACACCTGCATCCATCGACTTCTTGCATCTTTTACTCATTTTATCTAGTGTGGCTGCGATGGCCTATATTTATATTTATATTATATTTATGTTTTATATTTTCAAGTTTTAATGGCACCTGATTATATTTCTCGTTGAATGGTAGAGAATTCTTAAACGCAATAAATCCACCAACTAAACATTTTATGTGTAATAAAGATTTTAATAACATAAAACACTTTTTAATATTTAAGAATTTCTTTGGAAGTAAGGAAGGAAGGAAGAAAGCATCAGTTCCACAAAAAAATTTTAGGTCCTTTACTGTTTATCCTCTACATTGCCGATATTACAGGCTGTTTTAAATATTGCCAGTAGCATTTATATGCCGACGACCTTCAAGTCTACATAACATTGAGGCCGGATGATACAAATGAGGCAGTTAACAAACTTAATCGGTATTAAGTTTGTTCGCTGAATGGGCGAATAATAATGAACTCATCTTAAATCCAAATAAAACCAAGTTCATGATTTTGGGGTCAAAGAAGTTAATAGAACGAACGAATGCCCATAAGCCTAAAATTGTTATTGGTGGCAACCATATTGAACAGATATCTGAAGTTTGTAACTTGGGTATAATTATGGATAGTAGACTAAGATTAAAAATCATGTTACGCATACAGTAAAAATTGTTTTTACAGATTAAAAATATTATATGATATTCGGCAATACTTAAGTGTAGAATTGGGGGTTCAACTTTGTGAGTCATTAATACTCTCGAAGCTAAATTATGCTGATATTGTTATGGGAGATAGCTTGCTCGCGCGAACAAAACTTGTTATACAACGAGTACAAAATGCTTACGCTAGATTCTGTTTTTGATTCCCTCGTAGAGGTCATGTGACACCGTTTTTAAATCAGGGCAAACTTATAAATATGAAATCTCGTTGATCAGTTCATTACAGTTGCTTACTTTATAAAAGTTTACAAAATCAACAACCGAAATACTTGTATGATAGGCTCAGATTCTCGCAACGTTTCGCACGGGAAACTGTTCGTTTGTTGTACCCAAGACAAAGAACTGCCGCGTTTCGTGGTAGTATACCACCTCCGATCAAAAAAAACAAAACATTTCACGTTTAAAATAAAACTAAAGAATACCTTTTAAATTGTTATTAGAATTCTGTGTCGATGTATCACACCTTTCTTATGAAGTATACTGTGGTTGTATATTATAAAACTAAAATACTTGCTTAATTCTACATTTAGTTTGCTTTTGTATTTTATTAAATAATTTAATTGTGTGCCTTGTGTCTTGCACATGCCTATTGTTGCGCTTTTTGATGCGTTGGCTTTTTTTGTACCTCCTAAATGTTAGTTTTATTTTTTATTTAAAATTTTATTAAGTGTATTGGAGCCTGTTATTAGTTAAGTTTATTTTATTGCACTTATGTCTTTGGCGTTTGCTGAAAATCAGCGTTATAGTTACCACTGTGTGGTTTCTATAACATTTTTTTCGGTGGTGGGCGCAAAGTGTATTGACATATTTAAAATCGTTCCTGATTTTTAAAGTTTTAATATAGTAAATCTAGAACAATCAAGTATATAAATGTACCTGTAATTACATAAATCCACCAGCATTGTTTACTAATAATTTGTTTTCACTGCACAACTTAAAACTTATTTTGCCACTTCACTGTCACCTAACATTGACCTTTAAGTAACCTTTAATTGAATATTCAAAATGGATAGTCAATTGAAGAGCTAATGCTGAATTTCACTTCACGTATGGATGAGTTCCAGAGGAAGTCAGAGCATCCATCCCTGCAACAAGCCCTTCTTCCAACATTAATGCACAACTTAATGCCTTTAGGGCATTTGTCCTGTCAGCACTTGAGAATCTGCAACTTCAGCTCCAGCCTCTCTAGGTAGCAAGATGAAATAGGTAAGGACCAGGAGGAAGATATTGCTTGTCCATAGAATGCCAGAAGCCCGAGTTTTGAACCCAGTGCATTGCACGAGTAAGGTATTATCGGGCTGAACATCCCTGAAATAAGTGTAAGCTCTATCACCAGATGCCATCGTTTAGGGCGCCCCGTAGTGACAAGCCTCGTGCGCTGCTCGCGAAATTTCAGGATCAGGATCTCCGTGACAAAGTTTGGTTTTCCAAACCAAGCTAAAGGGTAGCGGAGTTACTCTATCTCAGTTTGTGACTAAGGGCCGTCATGAGGCGTTCGTTGCTGCTCGGAAGCGCTTTGGTGTATCCCAGTGTTGGTCACGAGATGGATATGTTGTGGTACTTGTGTTCGATGGCACGAAGCATCGGGTGTACACCGGCAGCGGCGGCATTTATGCTCCTAAGCCCGTGTTACTACTGCTATGGCTATGAAGACGACTAAAAAATGATGGTAGTGGCGTATTTTTCTTGTGGTTTCGCTTTTACTCATTTACTCTAGCAGCTCAATTCATATATTTTTTGTAACTTTTGATTAATCAGATATTAAATTACAATTCTTTGCCATTCATTTCTATGACTGGCAATTGTAATTAATAACAGGAGTTGGGAAGGGATTGGTCGAGCAAGTAGATGAGTTTGTGTATTTGTATGTGTATTTGGGGATGGTAGATATATAAGGATAAAGAACGACGAGTGAACGCAGGAAATATAGTAAATGGGGCTCTACACTCTATTGTGTAAAGTCAAAATGTGTCCAAAAAGGCAAGTATGAAATTCACAATGCTATGTTAGTCCCTACTTTAATGTGTGGTAGTGAAAGTTGGGTGTAGCGGAAGAAGCACGAGAGTAGAATAAATGCTGTAGAAATGCGATCATTGGAGTATGTTAGGGCTGAATCTGAATGATAGAGTGAGCAATTGTGTGATAAGAAGAGTGTGTTTGCAAGATGATGCTGTGACCATGATTAAGAAAGGAATGCTTTGGTGGTTTGGTCATGTAGAAAGAATAAATGAGGAAAGAGTGACAAACCAAATTTATGTTGCAGAGGTAAACAGAGTCGGGAAGGGATGCCCTAGGCGAAAGTTTATTGACCTATTGGCGATATATTGAAAATGGGCCAAATTAAGTACCCATGCTTACGTGGTAGAGCCATGCTGCAGTTTTAGTGGCATAGTTGTAGCACGAATGGTTTGGCTCGACCGTGGAAGGACCACGCTCTCACAGAATACCAGCGTAAAATAGCAGCTTAACGCTGCTGAGTTTCGTATGGTTAGTGTAGAGAACCGGAGACCCTTTTTACTGGAAAGGAGGCATTCCATCCTAGTCCTCACGGGTGACAACGCATCTGCATTTTCATTTGTAATCGAGGAGAGATGTAGATTTCTATGGACCGCAGCAACCACTCACCATCGAGTGGACTGTGTGCTCGTTTGTCACCATTATCCTATAAAACCCATAACCAACGAGCATGTATGCGTAGGTATATGTATGTGGGAGGAGGCGAGAGAGGTGTGTCAGGATCGTGTGCCAAATGGAAGTCCATAGTCTCTGCCAACCCCTCTGGGTTACAGCCGTAGTGTTTATGTTTTATCATTTCTATGACATAAATTTCATAATAGTTTTGCACTGGTTTGATGACTGTTACTCAAATTATTTTAATTATTGCAGATTACAGGTAGATTAATTGATTATTTTTTATTTTTATAATATTTATTATTTACATATATACAACTTTATACTGACAGTTGTTACCTGTAACCACAGAGCCACAGAGGCATTCTTAGGTTTTGGCGGGAACTTGATCGGCGGCGGTTTGCTGCTCCTGTATTATTGTTTGAATAATGGTTTGAGTGGATTTTGATATGTAGAAGTGGTGCGATTTTGTGTATTAAGTGTCTGCATAGAAACTATTAGTGGAAACGGTGAAACAAGTGCTCTGATGGTGATGTGATTCTCAAGATAAGGTGTCTATCTGCTTAGGCGCCTTGAGATACCATCGCAACTGTCAGCTGTCTGCTGATTCAAGTTGCCGTCAAAATCTCAAGGCTGCACAATGTGACGCATCAACATATTGTGAAGCAGTGTACCAGGAAGGATGAATAACATTTGGGAAATTATAATAAACCAAATAAAAATACCTAAGACTTGGCCCAAAGGTCTAGATACCAGGCTATAAACTCAAAAAAAAAGAGGCATTCTTAGATTTTTTAATTTTTAATTTTATTAGTTTGGCAAAGACATGTTAACCTATACTGCCTAGTATGACGTTTATAGTTTCAAAATGTCTTACAATTTAGTCAGACTGCAAGTTCTTGAGAATTTTAATATTAAACTGAATGTTTTATTTCTTTAAGTTGTTGTTTTGTGATATGTTTTCTCTTTCTAATGCTGGTGGTTGTAATTGTGTAGGTACCATTTGATCTTGCATTTATATTTATATTTTATTTTTTGTGTGAATAAGAGTTTATTTGTATATTTTAATATAGCATTTATGATATCCTCAAAACATTTGTAACGATAGTGATTTGTTAGTGTCGTTGTCTTCGGATGATGAGACACTTATTGATGTTAGTTGTCACAGTACAACTGCTTCTCCTTCACTCAACATCACCTAAATTCTTGTTTCTCAGACTATGTAAATAACTTGCTATGTTCATTATCCTGACATGCTTGCGTCATTTGAATCCCAAAATATTCACGCCATTTTATTTTCAGAATCTTGGCTAAAACCATGTCTGCCTTCTACTTCTTACTCTTTGCCTGGGTTTCATCTAATTAGAAATGACTGCACTAATAGGGGTGGCGGGGCGTGGCGATCTATCTTAGATCCTACTTTCCATTTAAAATTGTTAGTTCGTCAAGTCAACCACCTCCTATTGATTCTGCTGAACATTTGCTGGTTGAGGTCTCCTGTCTCAGAATAAAATCCTACTTGGAGTTTTCTACAGTCCTCTCTTTCTATAAATTATTTTACTTCTTTCGAATCTCTTTTAATCACTAGTCCCTACGTATAGTCACACTATTTTTATGGTGATTTTAACACCTGTTTGCTTAAAGGCGACAATCGGGCTATAAAATTTGAGTCTATAATTGAAGCGTGTAATATGCAAATTCTGAACCTTTCTGCTACTCATAACTTTCCTAACAGTACTCCTTCCTTCTTGACTTAATAATGATGTCATCTTCAAATCTAATTTTCAAGCACGGACAGTGTCCTGCTGATGCATTCTCTTATACTATTTAATTTTCCTTTATTATAAACTACGCCCTACTAAATCCAACCTAAATTAGTTCTGCGACGTAATTTTGGAGGAATGCATATTGACCAACTTTGTGAAGATGCTCATAATATTGACTGGTCAGTGATTGAAAGAGCACCATGCATTGACGATAAGTGGAACTTTGCTGTTCCCTACTCACTCAGCTTTATGACGTTCACGCGCCAATGCATTATGTGAGACTCAAACACTTGCCTGCTCCATGGCTCTCTGATGATCCGAAAAGGCTAATTTTGAAGAAGAATGCGGCATTGTTAAAGCTTAGGAATAAAACAGAGGAAAACCTAAGAAATATGCCAAAATCAGGAATCGCTGCAACACATTATGTAGAGATGCACAACGATGCCATATTCATACATCAGTTGAGAACGGCAACTTATCTATGGTGTGGAAGTTTCTTTAAACAATTAGGTGGTAGAA
Source organism: Parnassius orleans (assembly GCA_029286625.1). Taxonomy (NCBI): domain Eukaryota; kingdom Metazoa; phylum Arthropoda; class Insecta; order Lepidoptera; family Papilionidae; genus Parnassius; species Parnassius orleans. Next base: position 24,192 of record JAGSMP010001093.1, read on the forward strand.
CATCCTAAATGCTTCACCTCCTAGTGTTGATGTTGAAATAAATAAACATTTTATAATCCTTCTAACTCTTTGATAGTGAACATAAACTGCAAACACTTCGTTCTCTTTCTGTAACTTCGACTACTAATTATCCTCCGTTCGTTTTAGTCAGTTTACTGTTAAGAAGTTCATATTATCCATCTCTTTAAATGCTGTCGGTAACGACAATATTAACCGTAATATGATTGTTCCTCTCCTTGATGTTATCACTCCTATTATCACTTATTTACTTCATGCATGTGTCTCTTCCTCAAATTCCTAAAGCCTGGAAGAGTGCTCATGTTATACCCCTTCGGAATAGATTTAATCCCGTCAACATCTCTAATTTCTGTCCCATCTCGATCTTTCTTTCCTATCTAAAGTCCTTGAAAATTTTATTTGCCAACAACTGACCCTTTTCCTTAATAAGCACAATTTATTGTATTCTTTACAATCCGGTTTCCGTCCTGGTCATACATAGTACGGCTACTGCCTAAATCAAAGTTACTGATCACATACGGTGGGGTATGGATAATAAACAACTCACAATCATGACCTTGCTGATTTCAGTAATGCGTTCAATACTGTTGACTTCGATATACTGTTGAGTCTGTTGTGTTCCCTTAACATATCTCCATCAGTAATTAAGTGGTTTCAAAGTTATCTCTGTGGCCGTCGGCAGTATTCGTGTCGATGAAACTTACTCATCTTGGTGTGATATTACTGCAGGCGTGACGCAGGGCGGCGTGTTGTCACCTTTACTCTTTTCCATTTTCATTAATTCAATCACTCATAAAATTTCCCACATGTATACGGATGATGTCCAGAGTTACAACCAGTCAACTCTTGAGAATTTGCTGAATGCAATCGCTACTGAATAACGATCTAAATATTATTCATGAGCGGAGTAAATCAAATGGCCTAAATGTCAATCCTAAAAGTCTCAAGCTATCATTATTGGTAGAGTTTTATCTCAAGAATTGACAGGTTCTCCACCACCTATCGTATTCGATGGAGTTGTAATCCCTTACTCTGAAAATGTCAAAAATCTAGGTATTTATATTGATAATTCCTTAAATTGGATACGCTAACTGAATAAGGTAAGTGAAAACCTGTCGCTCTTTGTTCACTGCGTCGCCTTCGATCATTTCTTCCCATTCCACAAAAAATATGCTCAGTCTCTTCTCCTTAGGATTCACTACTATGCTGACGAAGCTATGTAGACATAACCAGACCAGCTAAATAAGCTTGAGACACTTCAAAATACTAGTATTTGGTTCATATTTGGATTGCGCAAATTTGACCATATTTCCCAATTCGCTCACGTCTCAAGTGGTTACCTATCCGACTTCGCCGGAACATACTATTCTTTCTATTCTGTACTGTGTATATTTCACCCTTCTACTCCTCCTATCTAAAGGAGAATTTAATTTTGTAGGGCTTCCGGGGGAACCTCTACACTCTTCAAGAAAATTCATTTAAAGGGTACCAACTCACAATACATCATTTTTTAATAAATCTTTTACCATCCAGTCTATTAAGCTCTGGAATGCCCTACCTTTGCATAGAAGTGAAACACAAACCATTGTAATCTTTAAGCGACTACTTAAAGAGCATTACTTGTCTCAATCGTTCGGACACGGTTAGGATAAATTATGTGATTATGTATTTATTGTATCTATCAGCTTTATATTATTGTTTCACGAATTTTGTAATTTATATATGTATTTTTGGGTAGATATGTAAGTTTGTTTATGTATTTCAATAGATCTATGTATATGTATATATTATATGTTTTACTTGATCTTTTATTATGTATTATCGCTACATAGCTATTTCTTCCAGGCAACCAAAGGTGTAAAGGAATAAAACAATGAATACTAGGTAGGTGGTATATAACAGTAGTGAGCCACGCAGCAGCTTTTGCTGTCGCATGGATGGGCCGGCTCAAACCGGGTGGTACCACGATCTCACAGAATATCAGCGTAGTAGGGTTTACTTCTGCATTTCGCCTGGTGAGTGCAGGTGGCCGGAGTAATCTCCCATCAACATGGTAGTGGAATTAAATGAAAGACTACCCCAGGAGGTACCAGCACCCTGGAGAATCCCTCGCTGAGCATCCACGCCCATGCTACCCTACTTTTTCTGAGCGTGGGTGCTCAGGCCCCCCACGTATTCTGGGGCGAAATTCCGCTCAAGACGAAACCTGCTCAGGGCAAGCGGAGCAAAGAAAGAAGCAAACCCTGCCATGCTTTCCGTGGATTTCTGCAATATCAGGGACTTCATTCAAACCTTAACGCCGTCCACTACCATCTGGAGACGGCAAATCCGGCTCTGCTCTTTCTGACCGAGACACAGGTGTCCTCTCCGGCTGATACTTCGTATCTCTCTGCCAGGCTACAAATGGAACACTCTTTTGTGCCCCGGGCTGGAGTTGCGTGTACGTCAGAGGACATCTGTTTTCGACGCCTCGGCAGTCTTGAAGGTACGGACCTGTCCATCCTATGGCTGCGCGTAGACAGCGACGACCATCCCCGCGTCTACGGGTGCCTCTATAGGTCCCTAATGCCGACACAGACCGACTCATCGACCACGTCCAAATGGCTGCAGACTCCGTGCTACAACAGGTGTCTTCCGCAGAGATGGTGATGCTCAGTGATTTTAACGCCCACCACGCTGAATGGCTTGGTTCCCGTTTAACCGATCATGCGGGTAGATCTGTTTATGACTTTGCCTTGGCATGGTCTGACACAACTGGTTACTTTGCCACGCGGATCCCAGATGTGAAGGACCATGTACCTTCCCTGTTGGACCTTCTGCTGACCTCTCATCCGGACAGATATCAGGTCTCCGTCGATGCCCCTCTTGGCTCTTCGGACCATTGTCTGATCCGGAGTACGGTGCCCTCACGCTCCATCGCAGTTGCGATCTGCAGCTTGCCGCCGTGTTTGGCACTATAGGTCGGCCGATTGGGATGGGATGCGGTCTTGTGGGCGGGTTTGCTTCTCGCCGGATGATCCCAGCGTTGTTGCTGATTCTGTCGCTGATGTGGTACTTGGGGAATGGAATTATTTATTCCATCATCTGTGGTGCCTATCGAGCAGAACTCAGCCATGGTTTGGTCGCTCCTGTAAAATTTCATCACGCTATAAGCAGGGTGCTACCGGGCCTGGGCTGACGCATCAACGTCCTGGATGCAAACACCAGCTGCAAAAATAAGTATAATTTCGCCTCCAGGTCCTTCAAAGTGTCATTGCCGAGGCAAAGTCAGAGCACATCGGCAGAATTGGCGAGAAACTAGTTCGCCTCCTTCAGGGAACACGTGCATTCTGGTCTCTCGCCAAGGCTGTCCAAGCAAACTTCTGTCAGCCATCTCTGCCATCTCTGCAGGGTGAACGACTCACTGGCCCATGACGCAAAGGAGAAAGCCGATCTGCTAGACTCTCTTTTGCTTCCAACTCGACTCTTGATGACGGGGAACACACCGCCTACCATCCCGCGGTGTGAGTGCTCCATGCAGGAAGTACTGTTTACAGCGCTCGGTGCGTAAAGCGCTCCTCTCCTGGACGTCAACAAGTCGAGTCGGCCTGATGGAGTCCATCTATTGTGCTGAAGATGTGTCCTCCGGGTTGGCACCGGTTTTAACGCGTCTTTCCGGTACTCCTACTCCTAGGCGTAGTTTCGAACTCATGGAAGACAGCTTTGGTGCACCTGATTAAAAGGCGACCGCTCAGATCCGTCCAACTACAGGCCTATCGCTATCACCTCCTTGTTCTCCAAAGTAATGGAAACTGTTGTTAACTGCCAGTTCATGCGGTACCTTGAGATCACCAGCTGATTAGTGACCGCCAGTACGGTTTCCGTCGAGGTCGCTCAGCTGGTGATCTTCTTGGTTTAACTCATAGATGGGCGGAGGCAGTGGAGTCCAAGGGGAGCGTTGCCGTTAGTTTGACGTAGCGAAGGCCTTCGATCGGGTTTGCACAAAGCGCTTTCGAAGCTCCTTCCTATGGGCTTCCCGAGAAATTGTGCAATTGGATCACCAGTTTTCTTGCAGATCGGAGCATCAAGGTCGTAGTAGACGGTGCATGCCCGATTATGCTCATTAACGCTGGTGTTCCACAAGGCTGCGTGTGCTATCACCAACGTTGTTTTCCATATCAATGATATGTTGCAAACCGGTAACATTCATTGCTATGCGGACGACAGCACTGGTGATGCTTTACACCGCCGTGCCAATATTTCTCGGGAAAACGTCCCTGAGTACCGGAACAAACTTGTGTCTGAAGTCGAGAATTTGTTGAACAAAGTCTCAGACTGGAGCGACTAAATCTAGTCCAGTTCGATCCCCAGAAGACACAAGTTTGCGCGTTTACCGCCAAAAGAACCCATTTGTGGTATCTCCTCAGTTTCAGGCACTCCCTTGTTGCCTCAGCCAGTATCGGAATCCTCGGTGTCGACATATCGAGTGATGTGCAATTTCGTGGTCACTTGAAGAGAAGGCCAATTGGCCTCTAAAAGCTTGGCGTGCTCAGCAGAGCGACAGTATTTCATGCCGGCACACCGCTTGCAACTTACAAGGCGCAGGTTCGGCCTACATGGAATACTGTTCCCATCTCTGGGCAGGGCTCCCAGTGCCAGCTCCTTCCACTTGACCGCATCCAGCGCAGAGCGGCTCGATTCGTCGACGACCGAGTTCTTTCCGATCGGCTGGACTCACTGGCACTGCGTAGAGATGTTGCATCTCTTTGCGTTTTTATCGCATCTATCACGGGGAGTGCTCTGAGGAATTGTTTCGACTAATTCCAGCCGCTCAATTTCACCATCGCACATCGCGACATAACTCAGATACCATCCATACAATCTGGATGATTGGCGGTCCACCACTGTGCGATTTAGAAGAAGTTTCTTCCTCGCACAACTTCCTTGTGAATCGATTACCACCAGCGATTTTCCGGACCGATACGACTTAGGGACCAAGAAAGAGCCTACTCCTTCTTAAAAGGCAGGCAACGCATCTGCAATTCCCCGGTGTTGCAGTTGTTCATGGGCGGCGGTAGTCACTTACCATCAGGTGAGCCGCATGCTCACGCAGCACGCAGGTGGTGCGATATAAATATACAAAATATAATATCAATACATGCGATATATAGACAATTAAAGCAATAAAACAACATATAAATAACTAATACATGAAATAATACAAATTAATAAAGCCGCCAAATTGTACATATAATCTGCTTTCTGCCATGTCATTTGTATATTTGTTTGTGGTGTACAATAAAGTATATTCATTAATTCATTCATTTGTGCTGAGTAGAACCATTTAGTTCCATTCCATTCATTTATTTTCTTATGTTAATTTGTGTTTATGTTTAGAACTTAATAAATTATATATTATTAAATTATTATTTATTTTGAAAGATCTTGTACATGACATTCTAATTTGAAATAAAAATAATCAAATATACAACGTTTATACTATAAATAAAAATAATTTATCAACCTATCATTCGTTAGCATTATGATTACAGCCCATCACAAGCAACCCATCACAAAGTATGGTCCTGAGCCACCTGTATCCATCGATCGCATATCTCCATTCCACCTAGTGGAGGATTGTCAGTGGTCGGTTACAGTGTCACAACCCACAATATATATGCCACAGGTTCTGTCATAGTTTTAGTTTGTACATTTGTCTCACACACTCACTCATATAAAAGCGACTTTAGAGTTTCTAGTTTAAAGGAGTCAATCGTTTTAGGCCCCCTAGAAATTTTCACGACCCTCAATGGTATTATATACAAAAAAAAAATGCCAATTTACTATCGTAATTGCATAAAGATTTTATGAAAATCTAAACGGAATCAAGAAATCTGAAAAATAGAGTTGTTTTGATATTTGTTCATGTCATTGGTTCAGATAACGTAATATAAAAAATTGTAGTAGAGATGCCTACTCGGAAAACTCGACTCGAGTTACGCAACTCGAATTGGCGGAACGAATCTGTGTCAGTTTGTTACAAATTATTATATTATATTTGTTCTTACATCCATGATAATTATTATTACTTAACTTATTAGGTAGTTTTATATTATTGGTTTGCGTATAGACAATCTTCATAAAAGAATATCACTTTAACTTTATGACGTAGCGTAAAGTTGATGTTATTAATAATTTAACTATAACGCATTATACTTAATCAGCTTATTGATATTACATAATATATCAATAAATTGCTCGAATTAGTCGAGTTCACTACTAAATTGTAGACAGACACTGCATTGACCGTAAGATAAAGATGCGACTGAGAATTTTGTGACTCTAGTGACTCGGGTTTTATCATGTCACTCTAGTTATAATCGAGTTTTTGAGTTATACGAATTAACTATTTACAGTCCCTGCATCGATTGAAGTTTATAACTCGAGTTGAGAATAGCGATTATCTTAGTTAAAGCATTTTTAAATAGGTACCTTTATTAAATAAGTAATATGTGGCAATATCGACGGCTCCGTGGCGCAGTGGCTTAGCAATGAGTTGTTGCGCTGGGGGCCGCGGGTTCGAATCCCGCACGGAACAAGTATTTGTATGGCCTACAAATAATTGTTCCGGGTCTGGATGTTTGTCCTCGTGCAATTTATGTTTGTAAACTGCCTCCACGACACAGGAGAAAATCCTAGTGTGGGGGTAACGTTTTTAAAAAAAAGAGAAAAAAAATCAAATATGAAATAAAATACAAATATTTATTATTTATTTATTTGTAGTATTTCCATGTTTTTTATTAACTACAGATTATTTCAAAATACTACACATTATTTCAAAATCTATAAACTGCTGTATATCTTACAAACTTCCATTTTTTGTTTTGTTGTTGCGTTGTTATCATTCATACTTTAAATCAACTTTCATATTATGCACTACTTATACGAAGTAACAAAAATAACAATGATAGCACAATCATGATATAATAAATCAAACTAAGTTCATATTGACCTGCAACATGCCAGGTGCAAGTTTGAATTTGGATGTAACCAGTGACGTCACCCGCGGCGGCTTATACTACAAGTGAATTAGTGAACTGACATCTATCTAGCGCTCGAATTTACACGGTGCGGTGCGCCGAGTTGACTATAACTCGAGTGCAAGCGGACTCGAGTAAAATTTATTTTCACTCGACTACCGAGTTACACACAAATTCACTCGATTGAATCGAATGAAAACAGAGTTCGAGTTGCATCACTACTGTATGAATAGAGTTTGTGGTTAATGGTTGTTATTTTAAAATAATTTTGGTATCAAAATTAGTAAATAGCAAAGTTTATACTTGTTTGTTTACAAGACAATAAATAAATATCGTCTCATCGATGCACAAGTGTTTAACATAATATGGATTTTAGACTTTATTTCCTTTTATTTATTTTTTGTGGTCGCATGGTAAATTATCAATACATTCAGAAATGGAAAATGAAACTTGATGAGTTTATTTAATTAATATAAGAGTATGTATGTAATACAAGAGTTTACTTTACACCTAAATTTAGAAATCTATAAGATATATTATTTATATGATTACCTAAAACAAGTGACAAACAGGTCTTAGAACCTTATTAGTGACTTAAAGTGACAAAGTATTAAAGTTTTATGTTATTAGTAAAATCTAAATTAAATAATAGATAGAGTAAAATAAACAATTTCACTCCGTCCGTGAAGCTTATTTTACAAGCAGTTGTGTACTTTGCTGTTCCATTATTTGTAATATTTTTAACGTTTGAGTATCGAAACTATTGCAATATCCATAAGTAACAATTTTGTGTGACTAGTGCACTTTTATTTGACTGTCTCACTTGCGTCGTGACTAAGTGTCATATAACAAAAGGACCGCTCAACATATTCGCAGCTTGATTTGAAAAGACGACGATATGACGGCGAACATGCAGCGAACTCCCCGAATCAATTTAAGTTGTGTTCATCTAATCCGGACTTGTCAAACTTCCTTCAACTGATAATAATATCTTTTGTTAATATGCGTAAACGCAAACAACCTGAACCCGACGAGTTGAACTCAATTATGAATACGTTAGAGTTGAAAATAGCTAACCAAATGGAATCTTTTAAAGTTAGCATTGAGGCGGTAGTCACAGATTCTGTTAAAATGCCGTAAATCTGGTACTCGAGAGAGAAATTTGCAAAATAACAACATCCATTAATGAAACCCTGAACCAATTTAATCTTCGGTTAAACGATATGCATGATTCGGTTCAGTAAACTATGTGAGTAATAGGCAAGATGCTTTTGACGCCCGCTTAAAACGATGGAAGAGGATTCTCTACGGCGTAAAGAAGTCCCCACTCAGTTATCAATGATGGAATCTAAAATAGACATGATGGAGCAACAGGTCAGGCAGTCTAATATAGAAATTGTCAATCTCCCAGAACGTCGTGATGAAAATTTGATAGCTGTTTCAAAACATTGGCTCAATTATTAAGCACCTATTAATCCTGCCGACATAGTATCAGTTCACAGAGTGCCGCATATGGATAAAAAATCCCCACCCGAAAAATGTTATCGTGAAATTCCACCAAAATAATACGGGATAACGTGATTGCTGCTGCGGGTAGTAAATGTGTCAAATCAGATCAACTACTGATATCAGGTACCTCTCGAAATATTTACATCAATGAACACCTGACACCTAAAAATAAGAAATTATTTCTACTCAGTCGTGAAGTGGCCAGAAAAAACAATTACAAATTTGTCTGGATTAAACATGGTACCATACTGGTTCGTCAAAACGACACTTCTCCCATATTCTCAATTCGTGGTGAACAAGATATTAATAGAATTAAGCCCTAATAATATTAATTCACCTTATTGTGATAACTTAATAATAACTATTCACCATTGTCTAACCCACACGTCTATAAATCTAATCGTATCTACTCGTACATAATAAAAGTTTTTGTGATCTCATTGTATGATGGCAATAATAATTTACCTAAAAGTATTTGGCTATATCGCATATTAAATCATAAAAATAATATTCATAAAATTGTTAAACATAATTTTTCTCATCATTTATCATGCCACAATATGCTATGTGTGTAATATTTTATTTATATCTCACAACATTTTCCATCCATATTACCGAACGGTTTTAATTACTTGTTATAAATACAATAAATCAAAATTCAATTCTAATATGTTAACTATATATTGCCTAAATTCTCGAGGATTACGTACTAAGCTGCATACTCTTTATATGAATATTATCTCACACGTTCATAATTCTACGTATATACATAATAAAAGTTTTTGTGAACTCATTGTATGATGGCAAGAATAATTTACCTAAAAGTATTTCGCTATATCGCATATTAAATCTTAAAAATCATATTCAGAAAACTGTTAAACATAATTTAACTTATCACATTTATCATGCCACAATATGTTCTGTGTTATTAATATTTTATTTCTCACAACATTTTCTATCATATTGCACGAACGGTTTTACTTATTGGTTATAATACAATAAATCGAAATTCAATTCTAATATGTTAACTGTATATTACCAAAATTGTCGAGGATTACGTACTAAACTACATACTCTTTATATGAATATTATCTCTCATACATACGACATAATTGTATTAACGGAAACTTACACGAGGATATCAGCGACAATGAATTTATAGACGATAGGTATCATATTTTTAGAAAGGACAGAAATCGTGCAACGACCGGCCGGCAAGACGGCGGAGCATACTGATAGCGGTGCACCGTTCGCTTTGTGCTGTAGCCGTCTCAAACGCTGACGCATGACTTTGAGCCCCTCCCGCCTCTTGTTGATTTTTTATTAATAGAGTTATGCATTGCAAACTATGTTTATATTCTCTCAGCAGTCTATATCCCACCTAATCAAAATTTTGATACATATAATATTTTTTTTAATTTATTACAAAACCAACTATCTGGATCGACTACAAGTTTTATTATAATTGGTGATTTTAATCTGCCGAGTCTTGGCTGGAATAATACCGGCCAGGCCCTTGTACCTATAATAGATTTGAACTTGAATTCCTCATGCTGGTGCCTAATTAATTTTATATCACTAATAAACGGTCATCAGATGAACTATATTCTTAATAAAATAACAGAATCCTAGACTTAGCTATAACAAATACAACTAAGTGCAGCCTATCATCAGTGACCTCACCGTTGGTACCTCCGATGCTCTTCACCCCTTTTGAAGTTTTCATTACTTTATCAGAATCACAAAATACCTAGAACGTAATATAACATTTCGACAATGCTATAGATTGGCTAACTATGATAAAATAAAAGATGAAATTATAAAAATCGATTGGGAAAATCTGTTTTTGGGCAAAAGATGCCGAAGATGCTGTTGAATGCTTTTATGGTCAATTTACAAAATTATTAAAAACATGTGCCAATCAAAGAAGTCAAACCTAATCGTTTCCCTGTTGGTTTACGCCTGAATTAATTCAGATATACAATAAAAAACCGGGCTTGGACAAAATGAAAAAATATCAAGTGAATCGAATTACAATATCTTTCCATATACAGAAATAAATTCAAAAGTTTCAGAGCGCTGCTATAATAACTATATTAGTAAAGTAGAGAGTAGTATTAGGGATAACAGTAAATTCTTTTGGACTTATTTGAAAAATCGTAAAAGATCTCTGACATACCGAGTACTGTTAATTTTAAAGATAGGGTGGCCACAGGTCTAACGAAGTTTGCTCAATATTCTCTAGCTTTTTCATTCGGTTTTGAGCCAACTATGGTCACTGATGACTTTGATATTCAAGATATCGTTATTGACGATACTAAAACACCTGATATTCTTATAAACGACATCAAACTTACAAAACTTGAAGTCACTAACCTATTAAAGATGTTAGATGTAACGAAGGGTGCTGGGGTGGACAATGTCCATGCTCTGTTTCTAAAAGCAACTGCTGAGGTTATTGATGAACCGGTATGCCTCTTGTATAATAAATGTTTGCAATGTGGAATTTTTCCCAAAGTCTGAAAACAGCTAGAATAGTGCCCGGCACAAAGGAGGGTCTAAGAAAAGTTGAAAATTATAGACCTATTTCCATACTACCGTTAAGATTTTTGAACGATTAGTACATAACGCCGTTTATCCGCTCTTACGTAACGTAATATTGCCACAACAGCATGGCTTTGTTAAGAATCGATCCTGTGACTAATTTAATTATTCTCGACCTTCCTATTTCAAGCTCTCGATGCACGTAAGCAAGTTGACTGTGTGTATACAGATTTTCGCAAGGCATTTGACCGGTTGACCATAAAATGCTACTAGAAAAATTGCCTATAATGGAATAAGAGGTAATCTATGGCGGTGGTTTAAGTCTTACATTTCAAACAGAATGCAATGGTTATTAGGGTCATGAATCGGAATGTGTACCGATTACTTCGGGCGTGCCACAAGGATCTATTATTGGTCCTTTTCTATTCATAATATTTATAAATAATTATATGTGCTTCCGTTCAAGTAGGTTCCTTTTATATGCTGATGACTTAAAGGTATACAAAATTATCAACACTAATGACCATTTAGAATTCCAGGATGATTTAAACCGTTTCACTTCGTACTGTAATAGGAATAAATTAGAACTCAGTCTTAACAAATGTAAATCTATAACTTTTAAAAAAAGAAAAAATCAGCTCTTGCATCTATTATTTATGTGGTACCTTATCTCAAGTAGCAATCAGGGATCTTGGAGTAACTTTAGACACTAAACTACATCTAAGTATACACATTGAAAATATTATTAACAAAGCTTATAAGATGTATGGTTTCGTCATCCGATCTGGTAATACGTTTAAAATCCATTGACTTACCCATCTTTATAAATCCTTAATACGATGTCATTTAGGTATGCAGTGACTATTTGGAATCCTCTATATAAAAATATACTGATAAACTAGAAATTGTGCAGAAGAAATTTCTTAAATACATCCATTATAAATATGCGAGAAAAAAATACCGTACAATGAACTCATGGCAAAATATAATCTTACCACTCTTAAATCAAGGCGTACAATTCTCGAGGCAATGTTATTTTATGATCTGTGTCACAATAGATACGACTGTATGGATATAACTGAGAATATAAATTATAGGGTACCTACCAGAGCACATCAGCGTGGCCCATTCTCATAAACTTTTCCGTATTAATTTATGTCGAACTAACGCGGGACGAAGGTCCTCTTTATCACGTATGATGCACTCGTACAATGAGAATTTTAATGATATCGATATTAATGCCACTAAACGAGGTAATTATAAGAAGATTGTCACTGAGAAATTTAAACAAGTACTCATTGAGTAGATAATGGAATATATGACACGAACATTTAAAAAAAAAAAAAAACTGATAAGCAGTGGTCATATTTCCTATCATAACCCTACAATATTTGTCAGATTTTTACTTCTAGATTAAGAATAATAAGATATTGTCAATGTCAAGTTATAATGTAACAAGCTTTATTTATTGTTGAAAAAGTGTTATAATTAAGTAAGTGACCAGCGTTGCTGAGTTCACAATAATAAAAAATGTTTAGTATTATTAGATAAGTTAATAATTGTGAACTTGTTTGTGGTCCTAATTTTAATAAATTAAAAAAAAAAAAAAAAAAAAAAGTTTATGTTATGTTAGAAAATTAGCCAATAGGTCGAAATTTAAAAGTTTCTCTATTTGATCCTTCATCAGCTTTGAAGAGCGATTCATTTAACTGCATTTGAATATAATACCTTATGTATTCACCAAGCTGCTCCATAAACTTGACAATACCAAATGGCATCAAACATGGATCCTGAATTATGCCAGTCAGAGTTTAGTTAATTAATATAAGAGTATGTATGTATTACAAGAGTTTATTTTACACCTAGAATTTTGAAAATCTATAAGATATATTATTTATAATGAATTGCCTAAAACAAATGACAAACACAGGTCTTAGAACCTTATTAGTGAGTAAAAGTGACAAAAGTATTAAAGTTTTATGTTATTAGTAAAATCTAAATTAAATAATATATAGAGTAAATACAATTTATGTGTATGTTAAAAGAAAATTAGCACCAATGGGTCGAGGAATTTAAGAAAGCTTCTATTTGATCTAGCTTCATCGGCTTTGAAGTGCAATTTAACTGCATTTAGATATAAATACCTTATGTATTCAGCAAGTTGCTCCATAAACTTGACAATACCAAATGGCATCAAACATGGATCCTGAACTTATGTCAGTCATAGTAGATAGATAGTACATATATTATGTGTAAATAAGTAGTTTTTACTTGTACTAGAAGCAAATGTACAGTTTGCTAAATATTGTTACTTGTTAAGCCATTTTACTTGTGTAATGGTTATATCCTTGTTGATCAGATGCTTCATTATGTTGACTGTGTTGTTAACTCTGCAGAAAGGAATATTATTTTTCATTTACTATCAGATAATTAATATAAAAATAATATTTTTCACATGAAACCAGTGAAAATAGAAATCAGACAACTTTTACAAATATTGTTGATGTAAATCCATAATGAATACTTTAGTATTCGGTCATCTGGAGCTGATTAATGTTGTATATTTTATAATAATTTCTTGATTATTTAGCATACAGGCAGAGCAACATAATACTGTCAAAATATGGAAATATAGTTTATTTACATTGAAGTATAGTATATATATAGACTTATCTTATATCTCTTATTATTGAAAATGTCCTGATTTCTAACAATATCATATGTGGATGTGTTTTTGTTCTAATACAACCATAAACATAGACCCCACACACTATTTAGATTGCAATTAATATAGAAAAACAAATATATTGATAATAATTATTATTTAGTATAGTACACTCTTTACAATGTTCATTAACTTTTTTCAGGTGGATTGCTTAGAATAAGTGTGTGTCTTGTAGTTTGAAATCTTGCAGAGCTGCTCGTAAGCAGAGACAAAAAAGTATATGGATAAAAAAAAAATAAAAATTCCTTTCAACAAAGAGTCTTATCAATTTATCGAGTTTTCCTTTAAGTTGTCATAGACACTTGTGTGGGAATAACTCGCTACTTCTACAGTTTGCTCAAAAGACTATTAAACTATATTATATTAGAAGCACAATTATAGAAATGTGGGTGGGAAAATTAGTTAGTGTGTATATATTTAGTTGTGTGTGTGTGTGTGTGTGTGTGTGTGTGTGTGTGTGTGTGTGTGTGTATGTGTGTGTGTGTGTGTGTGTGCGTGCGTGCGTGTGTGTGTGTCTGTGTGTGTGTGTGCGTGCGTGTGTGCATGTAATGTCAGTCACCTGCAAGCCTACGGGAAGGTTCCTTGGGATCAGTATGGGTGTTCCGCATACAGGTACCGACATTAAGTTTAACCGGGTTTTAATTTATTCTTATGAAAAGTTTTTCGACATCTTCATAACTAAGTGAGTCAACCATTCTTTTAAAGTTTTCTTGCAAGTGTAAGACGACATAGGGTATATTTTAAGTAATTTATTTACTTTGTTGTATATGGACGGACTGACAACTATATTGTCTTCTAGCGAAAGCAGTACGTACAGCAGTGACGGGGCAACAACATCCTTCTTTCTTTTTATGACTTAGGTCGACATAAGGCAATGATTTGTGGCACGTTAAGATGAGATTCAGAACGTAAAATATATACGAACGTAAAATATATACATAAATGGATATTGAAGACAACAGTCTTATATCATAAAATATTCTTATGATTCCTAACAATTTCATAAATGGACATGTTATTATCAAGTTATTTTGAAAAATCTTTTGGAATGATAATCACTGACAATAATAAATACAATTAAATTATACATGTGTTTTGTTATCCTTACACAACCAGTTTAAAACATCTCACTAATTTATCAACATAAATAAACATGATATTACCTAGTCATTTTGGCTTTAATGGTGTTTGGGGTATAATAACTAATCAGTTAATATATTTTAAAGCAAAGTTTACACACTGCACCTTTACTAACCAACAAGATGTATTAAAATAAAGTCTTGACACCGCCCTCTTTCTCATGTTCCACTATTAATAGACTACTTTTGAAATGATTACAGTAATAAATACAGTGGTATTTTACTTTTGTTTTTATCCTTATACAACCAGGTTAAAACATCTTTCTTACTATATAGCATGTAAAGGTAATATAAATGAACATATTATCTTTTATTCATTTTAGCTTTATTTTATTTTGTACTATTTTTGCCGGAACTACTAAAAGGATTTTCCATCAGTCTAAAAGTACCTATAAATGCTAAGATGTACCTGCAACTTTTTATGCTAATTATTTAGCTGTTCTATTCTATTCTATACACTATTCTAACTTATAATCATAGACTTAGAATATACTAGCGTATCTAAGTCTATGCTTATAATACTAATAGAAAATAGCTTTTAGTTAGGCTCAGAAAGGCTAGAACCCAGAGCCGTTAAGCCCGTTATTGTGATATTCATATTTAATTTCTCAGTATTCCCGTTAGATGCGATAAAACTAATATTAATTTTGTAATCTATAGATTATAAGAAATAAATTGACATACATTTCATTAGTGTCCCTAAAATTTGTAGTGGGCCCATTCTCCATACAAAAGAAATTGTCTCTTTGTGGATTGAAAACGCAAAAGTGAAATGAAAACTGGACAACACTATGTTAAAAACTAATTTTTATGTTATTTATTTTAAAGGTGGCAATTATTTTCAATTTTTGAAAGTGAGGAACGTGAACTAAAAGTCGTAAAAATCAGAGCTTACAACCTACAACTCATGTACAAAGCAAATTTGTAAACAGGCCTCTGTCCTCTTACTACCTGCGTTGAAATTACACTACAATCGCGAGGCGCCTTCGGGGTAGAACACAGTTGGGGCTAGCGCGTTCTAGGCGGTTGAATGTTAAAGTTTTTTAACGCTGTTTATGTAAATAGTTTTTTGTGAATACTTGTTGAAACTGTACTTGTTTCACAGTACGCGAGAAACCCGGGTACAATCCCGTAGCAATTGAAATTGTTAATTGAAATTTTAAGTGCTGATTTACCACGTGCTCGGCGGTGAAGTCGTGAGGAAGCCTGCATGTCTGAGAAATCAAAACAAAATATTTCGAAGACATGTGAAGTTCGCCAACACGCATTGGGGCAGTGCGGACATTTCCTGCCTAAAACCCTTTCAGAAATTAGAGGAGGGCCTGGCCTTATGGGACGTATATAGACTGTAACTTTTTTTAATTGAGAAATACTCGTCGTAATAGTTTTTGTTTAGTGTTTAGTATATTTACTGTTGGATAAATTTGTTGAAAAAGTTTTAATGTAATTTAAGAATAATATATGTTATATCCTTATAACATATATATTGATAAATTAAAATGACAAAACGTCGTTCCTACTATAATTATTATTGCGTGGATGGATGCTTAAGGGACTACAAGAGCTAAACTCAGAATGATGCACGCACATTTACACAATCAATGTGAGCGCCATCTACGACAGTGAGGTTTAACACTAACGGATTAGCGAGGTTACGCCCGAGTGTTATAATAGACGAAACGCAAGTAAGATAAAGATCTAACAAAAAATAGATGGGACAACGAAATTATTTTAATTTTAATTTAATGTTACTTGAAAATTTAAGGATGTGGGTGATTTTGAAATAAAACTGATTGGATGAAACTTAAAACATTTTTATTTATATATAATAGTAATAAAATTTATTTATATAAAAGTGATTGTAGTACATGGGTAGGACATTACATCGTTTGTATCTATAAAATATTATATTCAATCTAGTGGATGTAACTCTGCTCTCCTAGCTAGGTTACAGAATAACCTGTGTTAAGGAGTAACAGTCTCAATCCGTAATAGTAGGTATATAATAAGTACATACTTATAGTTGTAAGTGCTACAATGATAAAAATCTAGTTTTCAAATTATTAAATATAAAATTGAGAAATATATGCAAATGTATGTGTGTCTGTGTGTGAGTGTGTGTGCGTTTGTATATGTGTGTGTTTTTGTGCGCGTGTGTGTGTTTGTGGGAGAGAGTAGGTAAGTCAAGTAAGCTATTTAACAATAAGTTTAGGTATTTTCTGTTTCGTCATAAGATTTGTTTTGAAGGTATGAGTGAACAATCTTCTTGCAGTTATAGAATGATAACCCATATATTGCACATTTTCGCTTATTATATTGTAAAGAGACCCAGGAAATAAAAGTTGGACATCAAATTGATTTCCAACTTTATTTCAAGTACTATACCTAAAATTCCATTATTCCATTATTATTTTCAAAATCAATTTTAAAACTAAACGTGTTTGTGGCAAGGTGATGTTACATTACAACGTGCGGCTGATGTTATGAATATTACCTGTGTACTATAGGCTTCTTCCAGTACATGCTTATATCAATAATTTCCTCTTACTTATATCAATAACTTCACAATGATGATTTTCCTGTGGTACTGTTTCCAATCTATGGAAAAATTGAATATTTCAAATTATGTAGATAAATGTCAATTTAAATATTCTAGTCCTATGGTTCACAAGATAGGTAATAAAAATTTGCATTTCGTTGATTTTTGTATTTGCCTGTAAGCTACAAGTAAAATACCTAACATTCATACATAATTATAATTCCTACTTATAAACAAAATCAATAAACCTAAACTCTTACATGTGATAAGTAACATCGCAATTTTCAGATGATTCTGTTATTTCGTCGTGCCTATTTGTTAATTTATCAATAAGCCGCGGTCTTTAACAAAAACATTAGGTATTTTTAGTTTTTTTTATTGTTATTATAGCTTAGAAAAGTTGTAGTACTTACACTTTATATTTTCAACTTTATTTCTCCTGTAAAATAATTACATTTCAAACGTTTTTTTAGTTATTATTTATAAAAGTAATTAATAAATTTATCTAAATATGTAATACTTTTGAATAAAAGAAAAGAAAATTTTACTTCAACCTGGAATCGAACCCAAGTACTCTCAATTTTCCTTATACACTACGTTTCTACATTCCATAGGTTTATTGTTATAAAATAAATATATTTTTTAGTTATTATTTATAAAATATTTAATAAATTTATCTAAATACATAATACTTTAAATAAAAAATAAAAATAAAATTTGACTTTATATTCCTGGAATCGAACCCAGATACTCAGGTATACACTACGTTTCCAAATCATAAGTTTATTGTTATAAAATAAATATTTAGTAATAATAAAATGTTCTTGCAACTTTAATATCGTTCATATGTTGGGCGTTTGAGTTATATGAACGTTTTTAGTCTTCGTAACGGGTTTTACTTTATTTCCATATTTACCAATTATAATTATTAACTTAATTTAAATTAATCTAAACTTAAAATATTTATATTTACACGAAAGAAGAATATTTATGAAAAGAAGAATATTTATGAATATGAAACAATGAATTTAAAATAAAATTTATACAAAACATTAAACAATCTTTACGTAAATAATGGGGCAAAAGAGCGACACGTCTGTATAGCATCGGGCCTCGGCCAGCAGTGTCAGTACACAGGCGTTTACGCACACATCCGTACATATTATTTCAGAAATAAGAAAATGCGATTTAATAAAATCTATCAATTTGATTAAAAATTAAAACAATATCACGTTAATATGTTGCTTGTAGAATAATCTAATAAAAAATCAAAATGATGCAGTATTGTTTTTACTCGTTATAAATTATTTTTTAGAGGTATCTTTATGATTTTTTTCTATCGTATCAGTTTAGTAGTATCATGTTTTCATCACACTAACTAACTAGTATATATACTAAAAAAAATATCATATATTTTTCTCCTTAGTTTACTGCATTGGATTATATACTTTAAGGCAATATAAAACTTGCGTTTAGCTCCTGTAGTCCTTAATGAGCAAACAAAAGGATTCAGATATATCATTTTTAAGTTACCGAAGGATAATGAAAGGTAAATAGGTATATTTAATTTTTTTATTAGATAGATACTTATAGATAAAAAGGATTATGTAATGTTTTAACTACAGAAGTAATACCTAAGTTCTTTATTACAAAAGTTGTTGAAATTTACTTTACAATCCAAGTACCTACTTACGCAACTATACTTACTTGTCTTGTGTTATTAAAATATTTTAAGTTATAATAACACAAAATACTGAAATTAAAACATTGTTTAGAAGATTTTTAACTATGTATATGTAGAATACGATCACATTTCTGTTACAAATCGTATTTTGGGGTTTGTTAATTTGTTGTTAATACTATCTACCTATTTCTTCCAAACCAAAAATGGCGATTCCCGACGAATAGCCTTGCAAGTTGCATGCGTTGGGCATCACAGAACTCACATATAAGCGGAAATATGGTCGATCATAGTCAGAATAGGTACCCAAGTAACTTAGTTGTCATTTCAGAATGTATTTTTTTTTACTCTTTATTAACAGCCCTTACTAGCCACGGTAAGTCCGTCGTGACGTAGGAAGGGGAAAAGATGCGAAGTAATACGGACACTCGTGCGCAGCGATAAAGTTTTATTTAGCTTGCGTGCGCGATTTATCTGATTAATAATAATTATGTAGGCTATTAAAACGTCGGTAAGCAGACAACATCAAAGGAGTGCAACTTCTGTACGTAGTTCTATTATTTATTGTGTGCCTTAAGCGACAATATTTTTAAGATGGTGAATAACAAACCGAGTCAACGAAAAGTGAACCAAACATTATATTGAAAAATAATGCCTATACTGTGTGTACAATTAATCACACCATAACTAGCGTTACCAGACGTCCTGATTCTTAGCTCAAAATTAATAGTAACGAGCGTGAGAGACACATTTCAGCTTTTTGGGGATTTAACTGTCCAGAATTTTGTTCTAGATCTATGCCACAGGAACTGTGCAACTACTACTTTTCACACTTATATGCAAAAAATCATATCCATCTATTTCTCCATTACAAGGATAAAGAAGGACAAACCAACAAAACACTTTCACATTTAAAATATTAGTATGAAGTCGCCGCTGCGTTTCATATGGTAGGTATAGAGGGAGACCCTTTTCACTGGTAAAGAGGCGTTCTATCTTAGTATTCAGGGATGACAACGCACCTAAATTTTAATTCATAATACAGGATAGAAATAGACGTCTATGGGCATTACGAGATTACGACATCCATTTCCTATCAGATGGACCGTGATCTGCTTTATTGTCACCCTTATTCTATAAAAAATATAATTAGATTTTCGAAAACGGTTCTAAATACTAGAAGAAGTTTGATATTAGATAATGTTTTACTTTCCAAGTTTATTAGATGAAAGAAACCACTCAGAGATGACAACTTGAGAAGTAGTTTATTTAAGCTGAGTAAAACTTAGTCACCTAGCTTCTAATTAGCCTTGTAATTTAAAAACTTGTTTTGATATACGAAACTCTTTATCTATTCTCTTCGTAACTTATCGGATTCGTTTAAAGTCATCATTAAAATTGCGACGTTAATAATAAAACTTTGTTGTATGTTTCCTAAGATTCCAGGCAGTGGATTCCGGATGATTAATTACGGTTGTTGTTTAGGCAATGTTTTGAGATCAATTGTTATACTTGCAGTAATGATAAAGGCTTACAAGAGGGTGAGAAGTTGAAGAGAACCTTGAAGAATGTTAATCGTTCCATCAAAACAATAAATTTGAGTAAGATGAGTATAAAAATTGATGACTTTCATAATTGTAATAAATCTAAAAGATAAATGAAGAGCGATGGCTGCAAAATGCGTCATACTTGTGAAGAGGTTCTGCTTGTGTGTCGGGTCCGCTGATTTGCAACACACAGATATTTTCTACCATTTCGGTGGAAATTTCAGTAAATTATATAGTTACGAGCTTGGAGTTCGAGACAATTAAAACTGCCGAGTGAATTACCAAAATTGACACTTTAATTACACAACACTAATTACAACTTAAAACTACACTAATAACAAACACATTTTACTACAGATCGCTTTAGTTCGCAGTTGTATCGCTTCAAGTCTTCGCTATCGCCAATTCAATACTGACTCGGTCGTGGTCTATATGCCATAGCGCCTCAGATACTTTCCAGAACCTTCTACTGTAGAAACATCTAGAATGTTCGAGTACATATTGGTATCGAAATTTCTAGAAGGATCTTGACTCGCCTAGTTCTGCTACTCGATACTAGATGGCGCTAGTGGTAACTAACCCGGAGGTTAGTTCTCATCGGTAACAAAACGAGCCCAAACTCCAGCACCTAGTACTACTCGTCAAGGAGTTCCAGTAGCTGTCACCGAAGTATACCTTCAAGTCACTTCACCAAGTCCGAAGCCTTATCATAACTAACAAAACCAGCCCAAAGTCCACAGCCACCATCTCACTGCTAGTAGTGGGCTTCTAGTGCCTAGCAGTCTCTGGAGCAGCTATTCGTATTTCGTATGTAATATATTTTTGTAGGTATAAGAAATGAGAAAAAAATCAATCTTTCAAATTATCAAAATGTTTTTACTTGATTACGACCCACACTCGCAGCTAACTGTGCGTACACTTGTTTGTGTGACCCGTGTCAATGTAATAGTTCAAATCTATACCTATCAATTTTGCAACGCGTCCTTAAGAATGTGACATTCAGCCCCGCCTTTACTCATATAAAAGTCAATAAAACACTAAAAGGTTCTAAAATATTTTACTGAATACTTTTAGCTGACTTCAAAATACTTGGAGGCTTACAATTCGCATACATGTTTTTAATGGATATCATCGTCAATTGTGAAGGATTATGATGATTATTTTTTAATTAATATTCTTTAGCGGTGGTCACATACATATTATTGTTGCGCGCCACTATTAATGTCTTGTACATGGCAACACTAGTTACCATTAGCGCCCTCTAGTATCGAGTAGCAGAACTAGGAGAGTCAAGATCCTTCTAGAAATTTCTGAGACCGATATGTACTCGAACATTCTAGATGTTTCTACAGTAGAAGGTTCTGGAAAGTATCTGAGGCGTTATTTAAGGCCGGTATAGACCACGACCGAGTCAGTATTGAATTGGCGATACAAGCGAAGACTTCGAAGCGATACAACTGCGAACTAAAGCGATCTGTAGTAAAATTGTGTTTTTGTTATTAGTGTGGTTTAAAGTTGTTATTAAGAGGTCACGTCTAATGAAGTCAACGCTCCGTCCCCTCGTGCTCTAATCCAAAGTCCCGAAAACTTTCAGCTCGAACTTCAAAACCGTTTTCAATGCCTAGAAGACTGCAATGCAGTGGACGATATGAATGACAAGCTCATGGAAACTGTCCATGCGGTCGGAGCTAAGTTTTGCAAGACCCGCCGCAGAAGAACACAAAACCTCCGATCACACTCTTAATCTCATGGCTGTTAGACGGGAAATGAAGCTGCAATCTTCAGTAGATTTGATAGCATACAGCAACTGAACAGACAGATCTCCAAATGCATGCGGCGGGATTCAGCGCAACTTCAATACAGCTCGTATTGAAGAAGCGATCGAGCGGAACCAGGGCTCAAAAGTCTTTGCTAGAGATCTGTCTGCCAGAAAGAGCCAACTGTCGAAGCTGAAGACCGAGTCTGGCAGCGTCTTCCTGGACACCTGAGATTTTGAGTGAGTTTGAGAGGTTCTATGGGCAGCTGTACACATCATCGTTGGAGCCACACGCAAGTGTGAGTAACGATCCAAGAGCGAGTCTTATCCGACACTATTCCGATGATATCCCGGACGTCAGTCTGAGCGAGATTAGGCTCTCCAGCACCTTTAAAACGGCAAGGCCCCAGGCGAGGATGGAATTACAGCGGAGCTTGAAAGCGGGTGAAAACCGGTACTGAAGTCCTTCAGAACCTCTTTAATTCCGTCCTACATGGTGGCACTACACCGGAGGCGTGGAGCAGAAGTGGTGGTCTTGTTCTTCAAGAAAGGCGACAACGCCTTCGAAGAACTACAGACCGATTTCCTCTGAGCCGCGTCTGCGTGCTGTTTTCGAGAGTCATTACGAATCGTCTCGCACGCAGACTCGACGACTTCCAGCCTCGAACAAGCCGAGCCTGAAAAGGCTTTAGCACCATAGACCACATACATACCTTCGGCAAATTGCAGAAGTCCGAGGAGCACCACTATGTCTGGCGTATGTGGACTGCGAGAAAGTTTTGATTCCGTCGAAATTTGCGGTGCTGCAGTCCCTTCAGCGGTGCCAAGTTGACTGTCGGTATATCGAAGTGCTGAAGTGCTTGTACAGTAGGGCTACGATGGCTATCCGAGTACAGAACCAGAGTACAAAACCTATCCAACTGCAGAGAGGTGTAAGACAGGGTGACGTTATATCCCTGAAATTCTTCACCGCTGCATTGAAGACGTTTTCAAGCTTCTGACTGGAAAGGATACGGCATTAACATCAATGGCGAGTACATCACTCACCTTTGATTTGCCGATGATATAGTCCTTATGGCAGAATCGCTGAGGACCAGCACTATGCTCAATGACCTCAGTGGTGCCTCCCAACGGATAGGTCTTAAGATGAACATGGACAAAGATCATGTTTAATGTCCATGTCACACCCATGCCGGTAGTTGTTGGGAGCACTAAGCTCGAAGTTGTTGACAAATATGTTTACCTGGGACAAATAGTCCGACTAGGTAAGTCCAACTTCGACCGAGAGGTCAATCGACGGATTCAACTCGGCTGGGCAGCGTTCGGAAATTACGGCACATCTTCTCGTCAGGTATACCTCAAAACTTGAAAACGAGACTGTACAACCAGTGTGTTGCCAGTGATGACCTACGGAACTGAGACGTGGTCCTTCACTGCTGGCCGGATGAGGAAGCTCAAGGTCGCTCAGCGAGCTATGGAGAGCTATGCTCGGGTCTCACTGCGTGATAAACTTAGTAATGAGGATATCCGCAGTAGAACCAGAGTGACCGACATAGCCCAACAGATTAGTAAGCTGAAGTGGCAGTGGGCCGGGCCATATAGCTCGAAGAACCGACAACCGATGGGAAAAAGGTTCTCGAGTGGCGGCCCCTGTACCGGCGGACGAAGTGTAGGGCGTCCCCACTAGATGGAGTGACGACCTGGTAAGACATGCAGGAAGTCGATGGATGCGGGTGGCTCAGGACCGTGCTTTGTGGCATTCCTTTGGGAGGCCTATGTTCAGCAGTGGACTTGTGAAGGCCAATGATGATGATGATGATGAATGCTATCAATGTATAAAATATAATCAAGATAATATATAAAAATATACATTTATATATAAAATTAAAGATGATTATGATTATGTTTATAAAGATGATTATAATGCTATGGGTCTATAATTTTCCATTAACTGTTTATTTGCTTTTTGAATAATGATTTTATAATTGATAATTTAAGGTCTTTGGAAATATTCCTGTTGATATACATAAGTTAATGATGTAACTCAGACGGTGGGATATATCCTCATTTACTGCTCTAACTATTTTGTGGAAATACCATCGTATCCTACACTGTTCGTGTTTTCAATGTTTTTATAATCTTATTTATTTGGTATGGTGAATTTGGTGCAAAAAACATTGAATTTAATTGGTGTTTAATTTTAGTAGTTACTTTTTCCCAGCATCCGGAGCTTGACGTTTTCAATAAAATAATTATTAAACGCGTTAGCTATTTTTCTAGGATTATCTGCAAAATTCGATCATTAATTTTTATGTTGACAATAGTTTCTTTAGGTATATTGAGTCTTGTTTTGTTTATAATTTGCCGCTGTTTACTTTTATTATTTGAGATTTTTATTTATAATTATTTTGTGCACGTTTCGTTAAGGTTATAATTTTTAAAATAATTTACTATAATTTACATATTTAAATTTGTTCTCTTTAGTTGAATTCAATCTGAATTTCCAAAGCAAATCTTTTTCTTTCTACTGCAAACCTTCACTCCATGGGATACCTATTTGGTTTTACTATTGACTTTTATCAAAACTTGTAATTGCGGAAAAGAGAGGTCATAAAAATTTTGATATCATCAATGAAGTATTGATAGGCTATGGTTGGGTCATGCGTAGTAAATATTTAAAAAGATAAACTTTTAATACACATTTAAATTTTCAATGTTTTCTGAGTTATAATCATGTTTTCTGGTGCGTCAAAACTTAATATCGGTATGTTTTTAACAGGTGCTTTAATTAACTGAATAGTATGGTCTGATAGACCTAATTCTAAAATTTCAGTTTTACAACCTTTTGAAATTGTGTGCAAAATTGTCAATACATGTTCGACTGGATAGTCTCGTCAGTCATGTAGCTTAAGATTATATCTTAATAATAAACATTCAAAGTCTAAGTCTAAGGTAACATTATTGCTTCTTAAAACATCTATATTAAAATTACCAGTAATTAAAATATTTTTAAATTAAGATTGGCAAAAGTAAGTCAAAAGTTTTTCAACCTTTGGAAGAATGTATACAAGTTATTTTGATTGGGGGTTCTATAAATACATATAATGACAATTTTAAAATCAATAACTTCAATTGCACAGCACTCAAATACATAGTCAAGTCAATATTTGCTAATTTCTGAAAATTCCCTGAATTTATGTCCTTTTTCAGTAAGATGCATGTTCCTCTTCTTTGCTGTTGCTTCGGCTGTAAGACAGAAGCCAAAATGTAATTGGTACATTTAGGTTTAGTTCGTGACCTGCCATCATAAAATGCTCAGTTATACATATAGCGTCTATAAATTTTTAAACATAATGCATCCGATTTGTTAATAGTCCTGCAATATTTTGATGTAAAACATGTCTATATTTTCAAAGAAAACTGAGTGTCAGTTCCTTTTCGTCAATTTGTAGAGACCTTGTCGAAATATCAGGATACTATGTTTTATACTATTATTTTTGTACGTCGATCTGTTCAGATGAGCACAAATCGATTAAAATATTATTCATAATACGGTCATATATTTTTTATTCCATGTTTATAAATTTTTCCTGTATTATAAGAAAACATATCTAGTGATAAATCACGGTTGCAGTCAAATAGGTATGCGTATTCGTTATTCTGTATGTCAAGATGAATTGATATTTGAATTGATAAATTGATAACCATTTCAACTTTAAAATTATATATAAGTGCTCCTATTATATGTCGGTACACAAATTATCTTATTAGTGTGGCTTATTTTTAGGGAATCTTTTATCAAAAATACAATAATCATTTAATGTAAAATCTTTTAATTTGTTTTCTATGTTGCATAAAAGTTCCTTTATAGTACCATTCAATACATAATAGCAAAATCAAAGTAATTTGAAAACACGTCTTCAATTATGCATAGTTATATATTGCCCTGTTTTGTTACTGCTTAGAATACATAATTTATTCTTTTGTTTACGATTTGCTACCATAGTTGTCAGCTCTTCATTAAGTGGAGGTTTTTGTTATTATAAGAAATTATGTAGATATTTCTTTTGATTTATTTGCTGTATGCGTATAGACGTAACAAGTTTGAGTTTCTTTTTATTATGCATTTGGAACGAGCTTTTGGCGTGTTCTCCTGATGGTTGAGATAGTTCATCATTGTTTTATTATTGTTTTCAAAAGTTGGCACGTTATTGTTATGCAATATTTTGCACTTACGTGCCTCAGGCGTTGAGCAGATTTTTTTTGTACGCGTTGTTAGTCTTTATTATATTTTGAAGATCAGATTTGAGACGAAAGTTTTCGCTATTTAGATTCTCAATCTCTTGATGAGCACTCTGTAGTTGCGTTGTTAGTGTTTTAACTTGTTCACTCCTTATAATTTAATACGTCACTATTGTCATATAAGCTATCCGGTATACTCATCACTGTGGAGTCAAATATGGTTTTCATTGTTATTTGTCATGTTGGTAAGGTCATTTAATGAACTTGATCTACAGGGTTTACGATGGTAATGTTATTGCTGTCTGTATCCATTTTATAAAATTTTATACGATTATATTAGTTATCGTAGCGCCCTCTGTTGAAATCAACTTGTGATTCTTACACAAATATCTAGCTTTCTGTTAAATATGGGTTGATAAGTCTCATGATACTAAGTATGTTAATATAATTTGTTGTCGAAAAATTAATCACAAAAGACTAACGCTGAGGCTCGAATCAACGCTTTTCAATGTACTCGTTCAAATGTAGGCTTCTGTGTCACTAGACCGACGTAATTACGATATTACGATGAAATTTTGGTATCCTAGCAGTCATGTTTTTGAAATACAGCAGGTCGGTTATTGTGACTCATAACTCAGGAATTTTTTAAGTTCGGTGCACTGCTACATAAAATTAATCACTTTTATGATAATTATTCACTTTTCTGACACTGCACACTTACACTTTTAGTATTAAATGGCAATAATATATTGTTTTGATCACTTCAGCTTAAAATATTATTTTAAGTTTCGTAATTAATACACTTATTTGATAGTGTTAGTAGCTATTTATATTTGAAAACACTTCGCCCCTATTGATACTTGAGACACTGGATTATATAGGGTTCAGAGTAAATGATTGTCTTTACTATTTTTTTAATTAAATAAATTACGGAACTTCTGTAATACTTGTACTAGTAGGACAGCGCCTATTTATATTTTATAAAATGTTTTGATGGGGAAATAAAAACAGGGACACGGAGTACATAATGCCTGCTTTATTTTTCTATAAGTATTACTTTTGATAATTACAAACATTTAATAATTAATAATTAAATTCATTATAAAGTTCATTTAACATTGGACTAAAATATAAATGTAATCTTAATAATTAAGTAAAAGAAACTTGTAGGAATCAGTTAAATAAGACTGGTCTGTTTAAAGGCCAATATGTTTATGAGTCTTCATCATGCTTCATATTTATATTTTTTATCTGTCCTGAAAAGTATAAAGTAACAATAAACTTATTATCATTTTAGCTGCATGAATTTTAAAACATAATGATCTTAACAGAGTAAAATTACCAGTGTCTGAGGATACAGATGCACTCTCTATTCTCTCTCAATCTCGGTATGTTAAGAAAATGGTCGCTCAGTCATGGACTGACCGCAAGTCAACATAATCTCGCAGATCTATTGATTCGCGCAGCTATTACTTAACCACGAGTTCCTCTTCTCTACGCGCTGTAGGCGATGAGCACATGCTATATAAGCCCACGGCACAATGTCGTCAGCCATCAAGCATGAATCGGGCATCGAGGCGTTGTGTTAGTATCAAATACTTTGGAATTTATACTATCCTGGCACATTGCCGCGTCTCATGCACGCGCGTCTATTCTTCAAGAGCATTACTAAATATATTATATCTACCTACGCTAAAGTTTTATCATTGTGATTTGGGAATATAATCCGAAGCTTCACGCAACCCTTAGGGAAATAATTGTGATGCTATGAATATTACACTAGTGTGACCGTGAGGTGTGGGTGGTAATAAGTTATACATTTTATGGTTGATAAATAGATACTTAGTTGGGTTCATAATGGCTTAAATAGAGACAATCTTAAGATTTTTTCTTTTTAATACTACACAGTTTAAAGACTACTTACGCCGTGCCGTGTAGTAGCGACGTAGGAAAATCCTCATATGTGATGCTCATAGTATGTACACTACATACTTTATACTTTGACTGAAAAGCATCCTGCTAGGCGTGGCAAACTATGGCAAAATATCACCAATCTATAGAGATGACCTATGTTACACAGTAGCGTTTAGTTAGGCTGTAATGAATGAATGATGATATAGATATATATGTATTATGTATGTATACAGATTCGTAGAATAGAGGTTACGCCGGAGACTGAGAGTACATTATCTCGATTACATTTTACTGGAATATTTTTAGGCTGGCGAAAAAGCTCGAGAATCTTAACAATTTGCTCGTTTGCCCTACTCGAAGGCGAATCTCTTTACGATACATAAGTACCTAATGAACTGGAATATTGGCAACGTGGCTCAGTAATTATAATATCTGCCTACTTCGTGTTTTGATTACAACTAGAGCTTTTATAAAATCTTTGGTACTTAAAAAGTCATTTTATATTTAAAATAAACATTGTATCTTAATACACGCGAATAGAAACATCTTCATTGAAAACTTTTGAATAGCTTCCAAACAATACAGACCTCAATAAAACAGAACCTACGATGAGTTTTAAGCGACTCCTGACTAGTCGCCAGTTCTAATATACATGCTACTGTATTTGATAGTAAAATTTTCGTTGGCTTTTGCTGATCTATTTTAATTCCGAAACTTGAAATTTGTTCAAAACAGATGTCCGGTTTGTGTAGAATTGTTTACCATTCGAAACAAAGTTCTCTCACTATCCAAGTATCGAATCCAAACATGGTGTAATGTGAGCTACAGGTCTTGAGACAGTTCCGTTACAGATTAACTAAAACTCATAACGTTTAGGTTCTGTATACTCACTCATTTAAAATAGAATGGAATAATATTGCATATAATGCATTTTCTGGTTTTATACCAGGTGAGCCACGCTACAGCCATATTATGATTGCAGCTCGAACGGATCGGCTCGATCGGAAAGACCACGCTCTCATAGAATACCAGAATAAAATAGCAGCTGAACGCAGCTGTGTTTTGTATGGTGAATAGGTGAGTATAAAGAACCGTAGACCCATAAACTGGTAACAAGGCATTCCATCTTAGTAAAGATAGCACATCTTCATTTTGATTCTTAATCGATTACAGATAAAGGTGTCTATATATGCCACAGGATACACTTCATTTCTTGTCACTCTTTCACTTCCATGTCAATCTTTCCACATGTTTTACGTCGTCGTCACTCCATCTATTGCGGGGCTTTCTTATATTCCTATCTATTACAAAATTACAACAAGCATAGATATCTCCATAGCTTACTGAACGACGCTAAGCAACTTAAGGTATGATGTTATCAGATGTGAAGTTCATTTTGATATTTACAAACAATACATTGTAGTGGGCGTAGGACCCATTTCATCATTTAATAGTAAAAGTAATTATGAATAATTATAAAACAATCTGATAGTTTCCAAAAGATGGCGTTATAATCATGAAATACCGATCCTATTCTTTGATTTAATACAATGCGTAAAAGTGCATATACTGATATTTTATAGCGTCGAATAGGTATTATATTTTAAGCTGAGTAGTCATGTCTACCTTATATAGTAGAGATAATGTGGTAGAATTAATCGTCTAGAAAGGGCGGACGAGGATCGTGACGTATGTGGGATCGTGACAAATGTTGTTTCATCTGCTTAGTGTAGAAGTTGCTAAAATGCTATCCGCATCTTAATATTTTTAAAATAATTATAAATTTCAGCTGACTCCCATTTCCGCCTAGGATTCAGGGTGGAGTATCAACTTCTTACCTACATATTTCCGCCAAATAGCGCTTGATCTGCTGTGTTCCCGTCTGAAGGCCAAGAATGCTAGTATAAATACAGGTTGTGAGGCATTCCATCTGGTCCTCAGTGGTGACAACGCATCTGTAGCCTTTTTGTTTAAAGTTTGCTTCAGGTGTCAATGGGCTGCGGTAATCACTTAAATCATGTGGATTTTAAGTCCTTTTATCACTCTTAGATTGCATTTTATTTAAGTCTTCAGGAAGATGACGCATCTGTATTTTGATTCTGATTCGAGGATAGATGTAGGTGCGATATTGGCCTCAACATCCACTTATCAGGTGCGACTGTGTGTTCATTTGTGTAGTAAAATTAAATACGGTCATGTGCATTCTATGCACTTAATATTCTATGTCAAAATTCAATCGACTACGTAACAGACACACAGATATTGTAGTAAGATTCCAGGTGGCAACGTAAGAGCATTCATCGCCTCATATTACCGTGATTATCGTAAAGGCGACTATTGAAAATGAGAGAAAACGCTTACGGCTACCAATAGCTGGCGGTATAACCATCTCATTTACACTAAAAAAACCCAGATTAGTGACAAGCAGGGCGTCAAAGGTGCGAGACGTCTGTTACTACGATTGTCAATCCGCCTGCCAATCGTGACAGTTGAGGTGAAATCTCCCTAAAACGTAATAGGACCATTCAACGCGATAGACCTATACTGACTGATGACGAAGATTTTTAAATGAAGACCAAAACTCAATCGCTTTATAATTTTTTTCAACAAATTCTTTTTATTTTACCTTTTCGTTAAATTACAAAAATCATTATAACATTAAAGAAGGTACAGAAGATTTTTTTTAGCCCTTGAACTAATTGGACAGAATGCTACTAAGGCCTGGGTTCTCTAATTTGTAACGGGTTTTAAAGGAATTATTTGATTACACCAGGCGAGCTTTTGTTAGAAATTGTACTCATTTTAAACGATTGCCTTGCTCTGATATCTAAAAGCCACACAGCCCCTATATTCCTAGTTTGTCAAATAAAGTTCTGTACCTCTTGGTAACTACGCGATAAAAAAAAAATCAATAATCAAAATCGTTTATTGCGTTTCAAAGTAGTAACAAACAAGTGGCAAGGGGCCCCTGTGCTGGGTTGGTAAAACCTGTGTTACAGGGGTAATCAGATTAAAGTCAGGCCTCAGGACTAAAATGAAATGCCTCGTTAAAACCTTCTGTTTCTACCTCACCATGCACCACACAGCAGCGTTGGCTGCTATTGCGCTGGTATTCTGTGAGAGCATGGTCCTTCTACGGTCCAGCCAACCCATTCGTGCTACAACCATAATATAGCTACAGCATATCTTTATCACGTAAAAGCATGGCTCTACTACGTAAAATTATTATAATAAATAATTTACATTTTAAGAAACCTCCTTTTAAACTCTTCTAAAGATAGAACACACGTGCAATTTCAAGTTTGCATAGTACTGCATCACGACTGCGTTATAGAATGTATCTAAAATCAGCATCCTGGACATAGGTGACGGTAACTGTTAATTGCAATTTTAATCTTATTTACCACGTGCTCAAATGTGAAGAATAACATCTTGAGAAAACCCATGTCTGAAAAATAACAAAATTCATAGACATGTGAAGTCGCCAAAATCCGCTCTAAAATCTTCCCAGAAAGGAGGCCTGAGCCCTGGAGTGGGAGGTACATAGATTGTAACTTTATTTTTGATATTGTGGCGATCCATTAAAAAACAGAACTTAATAATTTTATAAGTACAGCAAACCACATTCATGGTAGCTGAGAGGCTAAATGCTCGTATCAAATTTCAAAGAAAGATAGTAAAATGAAAGTAAAAGTTATATTTCCAAACGTACCAACGAGACTGCTCGCACTGAAATCTTTTATTGGCAAATAAAAACAAGTTTGAGCGGTTATGTTTCGTCACATTCAGTCCTTAGAAGTAACAATGGATCCAGTGTTGACAGCGTGGCTTGATTGAAAGTTACGTTGCATGTATGAAAAGTTACATTACGTTACGAAGTGATATTTTTTTGATATACCATTAATTTTAAATAACAGACATTTCTGAATTATTCTGAAAATAACAAGCATTTGATGGTGCATTTGATCGAACTGACCGAAATTGTAGTTTTGGGGCGAGAAAATTTATATTTCTATAATAAATTTAATACATTTATCTACATACCTACAAGAATAGAGTAGAATAGAATAGAATAAGTAATTTATTAAAGAAGTTGTAGGTTTTAGAAATTTAACATTAAATTAGTGATTAAGTATATCCAACTTGCCTAGATTAAGCCTTACAATATTATTAAAATCATGAAATTTAAAACATTATCTCATTATTCATTAAATAAAATCAAGAAACACGGACAATAAATCATAATGTCATACGATGGAATATTTCAACAAACATGGACATAATAATGTTATGGGCAATAATATTTAACTTATGTAGCTACGTATATTTAACTTATTTTATTTTGTTATTTAGAGACAATTCTCAGCTAATATTAATAAATCAATTACGTCTCAACTAAAGAGATATCTTTTCAAAATTTAGATTACCCAATTAATACTCATTTATCTCGAACACGTCCTAAATTTGATTAAAAAAAGGAGTTGAGTCTAAAATAATGGATGGCGACTAAAAAATGCATCCGTATTTTATTCTTGGACGACATCCTGGCTCTCGTAATGTCGAAACTCTTGAAAGCCTTCGTCAGAAGCATCCTTCGATCAATCCTTCTCAGGGTTTACCGCTGCCTCCCAAGACTTCTATGCAACCTTTACAAATTTCTGAAAAGACACTTTAGAAGGTTATTTCATTTTCGAATGGCTCTGCTGGCGGCATTGACGGAATTACGCCTCAACATCTTAAAGATCTTAAGCGCTGCCGGTGACGCCAGCGGAATAATTAAATGACATTACAAAATTATGTAACTTTATGCTTTCTGGTAATGTTAATCAAAATTTCATTCCATTCTTATATGGGGCAGATCATGCCTTCAAAAAAAAGGATAACGGTATCCGTCCCTATTGCCGTTGGTTCCACATTTCGACGCTTAACTTCAAAATTAGCTTGCAGGCACATAATCTCTAAACCTTAAGACAAAATTTCAGCCTACTCAACTAGGCTTTGGCACTAGAGTTGGCTGTGAGGCGACAGTACATTCACTGCGTACATTTTTAACAAACCCTCTAAGATGCTTTTAACTCTATCGATAGGATAACCCTGCTGAAAGAGTGGCTAAATACCTCCGAAATTTATCTACGTTTGGCATACTACAGTCAAAATACTAACTTTTACGAAAACCATGTTATCAATTCTGCAGTCGGTGTTCCAGGGTGACCACTGGGTCAGCACTTTTCAGATTGGAATTCAACCCATTATTTCAAATTTGAAATCCAAGCTGAATGTCTGGTACCTGGACGACGGTACACTGGGAGTAGAGCAGATGACGTCCTCAGTGATCTTACTCATATTTTTCGGAATTTTAAAAATATTGGTCGTGAACAAAATAGCAATAAATGTGAAATATTTTTCTAATAATTTATCTACTTCTCACAGAGACACTTAACTTCAAAATTTCAATCATATTTCTCCAGGAATAAAAACTGTCAGTACGGAATCGCTATACCTGCTAGGTGCCCCGTTGTTTTTCGATAGTATTAATCCTGTTTAAAAAACAAAATTTGATCAGTTTTTAAACTACGTTCATAAATTGTATAAATTAAGCCCCCACATTGCGCTTACTATTATAAAATATTGTATCTTTGTACCTAGATTTACATACTTACTCCGCTCGAGTCCCGTCTGGAAATGTTCGGATAGTTTAAAGG
The DNA here is from genome assembly GCA_029286625.1 of Parnassius orleans. NCBI lineage: Eukaryota > Metazoa > Arthropoda > Insecta > Lepidoptera > Papilionidae > Parnassius > Parnassius orleans. The sequence continues at coordinate 58,527 of JAGSMP010001093.1, forward strand.
ATATTGATACTAATCATAAAATAGCTATAGAAAAAATTCTAAATTTAACTTTAAATACAACAGCCTGGACTCAAGCTACTTTACCTATAAAATTTGCTTTTACCTATGAAATCTTTCTAGCGTTGCATTGCCTGCTTTCCTTGCTTCCGTGCATAGTGTCAGTGACTTATGTAACATAATTTTAAATAATAAAATAGACATGTGCTTTGCTACGGAGGCAGGAGCAGACTATGTGTGGCAACCAACAAAACAGTGGGATATTCCGTTGGTACAGAAGTGCAGAAAGATTTGTTTGATGATTTATAGTGACCAAGATAAGACACGCCTTCTAGCTGTTTCGGCTAGGAATCTAGTCACTGGATACGCTTACAATCAACAATCTCAACATTACTCGATGGGAAAGCTTGCGCATCGCTGTATGAATCCGACTAGGAGCGGCGATTTGTCAACCCATCAGTGCCCTGTGGTAGCAGCGTCGACAAGTTTGGGCTCCACGGACTTTCTTGTAAGAAAAGTGCTGGTAGGTTTTCACGGCACGGTTTTTGAACGATGTCATCCGAAGGCTCTTGTCTCTATAAATGTTCCCTCGGTTTTAGAGCCTTGTGGAATATTTAGAGACGATGGCAGAAGACCAGACGGTATGATATTGGTCCCTGGGAGAAGTAAAGCCCTAGTGGAAGCTACTTGCGTAGACACTTTGGGCAAGGGTACTCGTTTAGAGCCGGGGCGGCATCAGAGCAGCTGAACTGAGTAAGTGGCAAATATTAGTCTCTGAGAGATGACTACATATTGTGCCATTTGCTAAGAACTATCTGAGACGGTCTGTGGGGTCCACGTGCGGTGAAGTTCTTAAAGGAACTCCATCCGCGGCTGGTCGTTGCTCCTGGTGATAAGAGGGCTGGCTCTTTTCTCGCTCAAAGGCTAAGTATAGCCATTCAGCGGGGAAACGCAGCCAGCAAATAAAATATTGTATATTATGTTATGTAAATAAATGAAATATTAATATGTCAAAATACATGTTAGCTTAAAACTAGCTAAAACTAGCTTAAAACAGAAAATATTTCAAATGTCAATTAATTTAGAATGTAAGTTTGTAGCTAAATTAATCTTTTAAGGAGTAAAAACATGTTTCAAATTCTATTTTTTTTTATTTCTCTTTTAATTTATCAGGTAAATGATTATATATTTTTTGTCCTAATGCATAAAATTATAGATAGAAAAAGGCTGTCCTAGATGTGTGAAACGGTGTAATAGTAACATTATTTTTGGTTTACCTCGGGTGCTTAGCAATGTGCGAGATAAAATAATGTAAATTACTTATGACAAATAAGCAGGCTTGATATATGTACAATGAGGCAAATTTAGGATTCTTGATTTTACAAACAGAGGTCTGCAACTGTCTGTTTGTTTGCACCAAACATTTAGACATATATTATTGTTTTGAATGCGTTGTGATTTTTTAATAACTTTTTTTGAAAGTGCTGTATATGCATTGTATTTAAATTTATCATTTTTAGATTTTAATTGAAAGTACATTTTCCTTTTGCGTTTACACGATGTTTCGATACCCCTTGTAATCCAAAATGGTTTCCGCTGAGCTGAAACTTTAACTAGGTTGAACGGGAAGCATAGGTTGTAAAAGAGTTTAATCAACTCATAAACCATATTGGACGCTTCGTTACTTTGATAAATATCATAAAGGAATTCTCTAAATTGAATTAGATTTTCAATACTATAGTCACGTCTTTTGATGAACCAGTACTGCAAGCAGGAGTATGTTATTGCGATTGGATATTGCAACACTTGAGAGTGTGGTGGATAATCCTAAATGTAAAATTTTGCTTTTACACGGCAGTATGAATGATATTATCGATACGTTCTACCTTGTAATCAAGTCGCATCCATAAATTCAATATTAAAGTTATTACTGGACAAAGATTAATAAATACATTAGTTTATATGCAATGTTTTAAAACATCAATATTAAAATCACCACATATTAGTTTTCTTAGTTATTGGTTAGTTGTTAACCCTATCCAAAATAGGTTTCAAGTTTTTCGAAAAAAAAAGATAAAATAATAATTATAACATTAAAAGAGACGAAAGAGTTTTTTATTTCAGGCAATTCTCGGTGATTAAGTCGTCTTCGAGTCATAATACATCCACTTTTTACGTTATTTCTGCAGTAATAGTCTTGTGCAATGCCCTTTATATTATTGCGATTATTTTTTATATTCATTTACCTTATGTTTTCTGCAAATTGGGGTTTTACTTTCAATATTGTTAGGGGCTTCCTTATTATTAACACTGTTACCTAGGTTTGATTCTACTTCGTTAATGCTTTGTGATCTATTTGTACTTGATACGTTCTTAATTTTAGATGCTAATATACACACATTTCTCAGGTTTTGACTTAAATTCGGCTAGTTTTTTTTTTCAAATATAGTTTTCTGATATCGGGCTCCAATTACCTTGTCTGCATTATCAATTTTTCTTTGTAGTTCACACAATTTTCATATAATTTGCTTGTACTGTCTTAGGTATTTTTATTAGTCAGATCACTTCCACCTAAAACCAGGTGTGTTGGAGTTGATGTTAAAGAAGTGTATTCAATGTTCTAAGGAGCCAAATGAATTAGAGACTTTTTTTTTGTAATTATTTTCTTACGCGTAGTAACATTTGTGGCAGCAAATTCTAAGCTCTCAGTTAGAGGTGGGGACTGGTTTACACTTTGCACGCAGTCATTTTCTTGTAATTTTTCTACACATGACTTACAATGAAATTATCTTCTTTTATATGGACTTTTAAAATAATATAATTTCGGAGAAATGTTTGTACACTTCAGATGATAGTATTCATCGCCGTTGGAACAAATCAAAAACTCTCTATCAATGATTGTGTCATTACATGCCTTATATATTTTATCAGCCATTTCTTTAGTTCTTTACCAATAATCAGAAGAAGAAAAAATAAATAAAAATAATAAAACAATATTTTCTAAGCACTAAAATAAAGTTCATTGAGTATTGAACTCTCAATGAACAAAAGGAAAAAACAAGTTTTATCGAAACTTAATAAGAAAAGCAATAGTTTGAAGAAATTTACAAAAACTGTCCAGATTCAACAAGTACACTCACAAAATAGAAAACTATTTAGTTTACTTATACAAAGCTTAAAAATAAATTAAAAATAAAATAAATTATAAAACTTTTTCACTGGGTTTAACTTTGATAATATAAGCTGCGACAGGTGGAATGAAGTTCGTTTGTCACATTAGTTTTATAAAAATATAAAAAATATTTCTAGATTACTGTTGTAGAGACACTCAACATTCGAATAGTACTAATTTTATTATTGGTTATTTTATAAGTGGGTATACTTGCCCGCCCATGTAGTGGCGGGCAAGAATACCCACTATCTACCGTGGATATCGTAAGAGGCGACAGATGGAAACTGAGGCAGAAGATGGGCAGCATCTTTCTGATAACAGCAAAATAACAATAAAAACTGCGGTTGCCAACCCGCTCGTCAAGCGTGGCAACTAGTGCAATATACCCCATGATGAATGTTACAAAGAGACGGTCCCCAGTTACCGGCGGCCCCGCTATTCCTGGCTACGGTGGCGACCATAGAACGGCGGGGCAGGCTGCTAAGAATCTCCGGTGGAGGTTCGGTTGCCACCACAGTACTCGACCTGGCAACATATAACGCACACGCTGGGGACTGACGAGAAGATTCTGGAGCTGGAAGAAGAGATAGACAAGTTGCGCTGGAATATTATAGGATTATCTGAGGTCCGAAGAGGGAGCACGGTAATCCTTGAATCCGGCAACTTGTTCTTTCACCTGGAGGCGACTATCTGTCCCAAGGTAGTGTCTGATTTATCATCCACAAGCCTCTCGTTAACAACGTTGTAAGATTGGAGTGTGTCGACGAGAGTTGCGTACCTTATACTCAGAATCATCAAACGGTATTCGCTGATGGTCATACAGGTTTACGCACCAACCTCAGCACATCAAATGAGAATGTATGAGGATATCTCTCGATCCATGCATTCCTCGAAAACCCACTATACGGTGTTAATGTGAGACTACAACGCACAAGGCACAAGAGAACGGTGATCTGAAGTTAGGGAAATTTAGAATTCATGGAGAAAGAGGTACTCTTTATGATGAACTTTTTCTTCCAGAAGCGGCCCCACAGAAAGTGGAACTGGTTGGGCTAACTGTTCGACAAAAATGAGATTGACTTCATTATGACGACAAGACGACAACTGTTCAGTGATATCTCAGTGATCGCGAGGTTGAAAACCGGCAGCAATCACCGAATAGTAAGGCACACTGAACCTAAACGTTAAGTTGGAGGTCAACGCCCCGTCGCCCTAGTGCTCTGATCCAAAGTCAAGAAAACTTTCAGCTCGAGCTACAAAATCGTTTCAGTGCCTATAAGACTGCAATGCAGTGGATGATGAATGACAAGCTCGTGGAAACTGTCCATGCGGTCTCGCCGCGTCGAAAAGGCTAAAGATTGTACAGAAGACCGAGGGTACAATCTGCCACTATGTCTTGCGTATGTAGACTATGAAAAAGCCTTGATTCCGTCGAAATTTGGGCAGTGCTGCAGTCCTTCAGCAGTGCCAGTTGACTGTCGGTATATCGAAGTGCTGAAGTGTTTGTACAGTAGGGCTACGATGGCTATCCGAGTACAGAACCAGAGTACGAAATTCATCAAGTGCAGATAGGTGTAAGACCGGGTGACATTATATCCCAAAAACTCTTCACCGCTGCATTGGAAGACGTTTTCAAGCTACTGGACTGGAAAGGACACGGTATTAACATCAATGGCGAGTACATCACTCACCTTCGATTTGCCGACGATATATCCCAAAAGCAGAATCGCTGGAGGACCTAAGCACTAAGTTGAATGACCTCAGTAGTGTCTCCCAACGGATAGGTCATAAAATAAAACAAAACAAAAGATCATGTGTAACGTCCATGTCACACCTATGCCGGTAGTAGTTGGGTTGCACTAAGGTCGAAGTTGTTGACGAATTGTTGAAAATGTTTACCTGGGACAAATAGTCCAACTAGGTAAGTCCAACTTCGACCGAGAGGTCAATCGATGGATTCAACTCGGCTGGGCAGCGTTCGGAAATTACGACACATCTTCAGGTATACCTCAAAACTTGAAGACGAGTGTACAACCAGTGCGTGTTGCCAGTGATGACTTATGGATCTGAGACGTTTCTTTCACTGCTGGCCGTATGAGGAAGCTCAAGGTCACTCAGCGAGCTATGGAGAGGACTATGCTCAAGGTTTCTCTAAAGCTAAATTGGCAATGGGCCGCCATACTCAAAGAGCCGGCAACCAATGGGAAAAAGGTTCTCAGTGGCAGTCTCGTATCGGTAGGTGGAGTGTAGGGTGACCCCCACTGAATGGAGTGACGACCTGCAGGACCTAAGACATGCAGGAAGTTGATGGATGCAGGTGGCTCAGGACCGTGGTTTGTGGCATTCCTTGGGGAGGCCTATGTTCACCAGTGGTCTCGTGAAGGGCTGTTTGATGATGATGATGATGAATTTAATTAATTCTGGGATCCCAAAAACATGTAGCACCAAGCTATCTCTCTCTGTTATAATTGGGATGTTTTTAAATTTCAATAGACTCACGAATAACCTATTTGGGAAAATACCTCAAGATACTCTTAACACGTTCTGCATAGATCGGAATAAAAGAATCTGGTTTACTATGATATAAGGATATTAAATACCTCAATCCCTCGTGAAAATATGCACTTTAAAGACAACTAAACGAAACTTTTCAAGAATCGAGTTTGTTATGCCGATGGTATTGTTACGAGCTTGGGGTTCGAGACAATTAAAAACTGCCGAGTGAATTACCAAAATTGACACTTTAATTACACAACACTAATTACAATTTTAAACCACACTAATAACAAAACACAATTTTACTACAGATCGCTTGAGTTCGTAGTTGTATCACTTCGAAGTCTTCGCTGGTATCGCCAATTCAATACTGCCTCGGTCGTGGTCTATACCGGCCTTATATAGCGCCTCGGATACTTTCCAGAACCTTCTACTGTAGAAACATCTAGAATGTTCGAGTACATATCGGTCCCGAAATTTCTAGAAGGATCTTGACTCTCCTAGTTCTGCTACTCGATACTAGAGGGCGCTAGTGGTAACTAGTGTTGCCATATGCAAGACATTAATAGTGGCGCGCAACACTGCCCCCTCCTAAGACATGCTCGTCCCGAGCATTATTATCTTATAACGCGCCAGTCGATCCACATGGACGACCTTAGGAGTACCTCTTGCACCTTTCTGTATCCGGTAGGTTACGTCATTGATCCTTGTCACAATCCGGTACGGTCCGTCCCATTTAGCTTGAAGCTTAGGAGATTTCCCTTTGCTGCGAACTGGATTGTGTAACCACACTAGTGAACCTTCGTCAAACCCTTTGTTGTTCATTTTGCGACACCAGTCCTCGACATCGTCACGACAGTGGACCCAGTAAAACCGTTCTCGGATCTTCAGTAGAGTTCGTTTAACTCCCAGGTGGCCTCCTGAACAACCATTATGGTACAGCTGTAGAACATCCGGTACTTTAGCTTTAGGGACAACCATTTGCAAATGACAACTGTCTCTGACCATTTTCCCATTTACGGCTGGGACTCCATCCTGAATCAGCAAGCTGTCCCATTGGGCCCAATAGCTTTTCGTGGTCGAACTCATCGCTGAGACGTCACTCCACTTGGGCTTAGGAGCACTGGCCTTCATCCATTCCAGAATCGGCTTGATGTCCGGATCTTCCTGCTGTGCATGTTGTAGGCTGTCCTTCCACTCATTGCAGAGCTGGTCTGTCCTGAGCATCCTCACAGATACTACTTCCTTACCCTCTTGCCTAGTACAATGCTTGCAATCTTCAGGACAAGGTCTTCTTGACAATGCATCTGCGTTGCCATGAGATTTCCCGCTGTGCTGGGCGGTGCGGATAGCCGCACTGCCCCCTCGAGATAGTTCACCTTCCCTTTCTACAGTTCGCTTAGGGCAGCTGGATCGAAGATGGCCCCTTTCCCCACAGCCGTAGCACCTAGGGCTGTATCCTTTATTGCAGTCGCGAACTGTAGCTGCTGCAACCTCCCTGACGCGATGGGAACGATGATCCTGTCGTACGGCTTCCACCTCCAGTGCATGGGCTAACGCGTCCTTAAGCGTCACGTGGTGCCCGAGCCTCACAGCAGCTCTGACTTCAAGGTCGCGGATGCCGTCGATGAATGTCTGCACCAGGTTCCCTACAATGAGCGCAGGTACAGACTGGTATGCTTTTCGAACCAGCTTTTCCACCTCAAGGGCCCACTGCTGCAGGTTTTCGTTGCTGCGTTGCACGCGATCTTTGAGCTGCGCACGAAAGACGTGTTCCAGGTGAGCGTCGCCATATCTCGCCTCTAATGCCTCAAGGGCTGCTCGTAAGTCACTTCCTTACCGAGCTTCCAGAACAGTTAAGGCCTGGTCGCGCAGGCCTGGGGTGAAAGCAGTCATGGCCTGACTTTTATTCAGCCGTTCGCCTTCATGACAGCCTCGAACTGGATTTTGTAGGCCGACCAGGAAGAAGTCCCGTCGAACGGCGGCACTTTGAATCCACGTAGCGAAGGTGTTGTAGCTACCACGGGGCTGTAATTCCATCCCCAATTTTAGGTCGTCCAGCGTTTTCTTCACGTCAGCCATCACGTTGTCAACCCGATTGTTCACTTGGTTGATTCGGGTTTCAGCTTCCGACAGGCGGTTGTCATGTTGAGCAACCTATCATTCACCTCCTTATCTCTTTCGAAGGTAGCGTGAAGGTCCTTCATGAAATCTGCTCCTCCTGTCCCCGTTGCAGCCGCTCTTCCAACCGACGGGCCTGTTCCTCCTGTCGGCGGGCCTGTTCCTCCTGTCGACGGGCCTGCTCCTGCAGCATCATCATCAGAGCACCTAAGTCAAGTGCTGCAAATGCAGGAGCTGCTGACGGGCCGACCTCCGTGGTCGGCAGCTGGCCCTCCGACGCTTGCGATGTTGTACCACCAAATCGTCTCTGGTCCGTCTCCTGTTGGCGTTGACTTCGGGTACGGATACCCTCCGTGTCATCTTTAGGTAAAATCGGCATGATTAAATCCCACTTCTGACACCAATTGTTACGAGCTTGGGGTTCGAGACAATTAAAAACTGCCGAGTGAATTACCAAAATTGACACTTTAATTACACAACACTAATTACAATTTTAAACCACACTAATAACAAAACACAATTTTACTACAGATCGCTTGAGTTCGTAGTTGTATCACTTCGAAGTCTTCGCTGGTATCGCCAATTCAATACTGCCTCGGTCGTGGTCTATACCGGCCTTATATAGCGCCTCGGATACTTTCCAGAACCTTCTACTGTGAAACATATAGAATGTTCAGTACATATCGGTCCCGAAATTTCTAGAAGGATCTTGACTCTCCTAGTTCTGCTACTCGATACTAGAGGGCGCTAGTGGTAACTAGTGTTGCCATATGCAAGACATTAATAGTGGCGCGCAACAGTATTAAAACTTTCTTTCTTTTTTGATTCTTAAAATTACGTAAACTAAACGATGAATTTGACTCTTTCATAAAATTCCACTTTTATAGGTCGATGGCACTAATTTTGACCGTTACAAAACAAAATAAAATTAGCTTGCTTAATGGAATATCGTGTTTAAACTAGTTGTTAATTGTTCGTTGAAGATTGATGACGCTTGACGGAAAAGTGTGATTATTTGTATAACCACGGCTGCACGTCAAGATAAGGTATTTTGCTTAGTCGTTTTAATTGTTATAGTGTTCATTCTATCAAATTATACTGCACAATACCTTTATTGGTAAAATGTTACATTAAATATAGATACCGTTTACTTCTATGTTTTGAGATATTTTTGCAATCATATTTATCTATAAAGTAATCATTGGTTTAGTCTCAGTATTTCTTGACTTAAAGAGTAAATAAGTAATGCAATTAAATACAATAGTGGGACAACTTAGGTTAGTTGCAGTTTGCCACTTTACGCAGGGCACATTTTCATTAGAATGTTAGTGGTAAAATATTACATTTTATTTGGATACTCTTTACTTTTAATTCTCACTGGATAATATAATAAAAGTTAATTTCAGATAATTTAATTTAATTGAGTATAACTTTTCTACTTATAGAAAAGAAAATAATTGTGTTGAATTTATTTTAGTCGCAGTGTAATTTACAGTTATAACAGTTTTTTTTATTATTCACGGTAATAATAAAAGTGACTTTGCTTCAGATAATGTCGTATTTACGGAACCCGCGTATGAAACATATCGTGGCCGCTACGGAAACAGTAAGAGAATCCTTAATCATCGAAATCTCCAAAATCTATCTATAGATGAGTTGAATCATATCCCCGATGTAGATGAGACTTTTCACTAAATCGAATCGAATCGCAACCATGCTTAGAAACTACAATTATGTTCCGCGTTAGAAACTTGTACTTCAAGTTTATTTTCTGTGGATGAGTTAACTGAAGAAACTAGGGATCTTTCTCTGTATTGCAAGCACAAATGCTAACTCAATCAGTTGGTCTTGTGACAGTGGATGACTGTAATATGCATGCAGTTATTGAGAGAATAACGACTACATGCTTTAGCAATTCTAGTTCTCCGAAGTTAACTGCAGATCAAAAATAAGTGCACCGGCTTAAAAAGAGAAATATCTAATTCATCTAGCTCAAAATCTTCTTCAATTTCTTCATCATTAAGTACAACTTTGTGTTCTCCATATTGCACGTCTACATCGGGTAAGGACTTATCACTTGATGTAGCCGATCACAATCGGATAATATATTGCCAACGCCACTCAGACGTGTATCATTCAGTCCATCTCCTCAAAGTCCTCAAAGTGACTACAATATACAACAAATTCAAGATTTACGTAACGAAGTTATGCAAGAAAATGATACGAACAAGACAATAATGTACCTATCAAACGAAGGCATAAACGATGTAATAATTTATCTTAAAACAAGTAGCTAAAAACTCCGCAACAGTGGACAACAATATACGTTCGTGTCAAGTTAAGAAAGATTGTGCCTAAGAAGCGAATGTAGGGTAAAATATCGACTAAAGTGCAGCGAAAGAATTAAACCATATGAAAGAGAAGTGATATTTAACGACTATTAGAAAATGAGATACTTAACTAGACAAATAGATTTTATTTCAAAGTGTCTCTCTGTTATTTAACCTAAATATTTCGGTCGATTTCGTACTCCATCAAATTATCATACTTTTCTCATACAAAATCAACCAGATCGGCCAGCTCACTCAGCTTCTTCTCCATTTTGTACACCACCTCCATTTTCCTATTCATATCAGCGAGGGTCACTGCAATATCCGGTTCATCAACACTAGGCGAACTAGGATGCGATCCGGTAGGGAAACACAATCTTCACATTTTCATTTTGAAGGTAGCTCGTGACGCACTTTTTATGGAAGACTGCTTCACATGAGCCTTTGCATTTACTAGTCTCATCTTTCGCCGTCGACACAGCCTTATTGCATTTCTTACACTTCACCATAATTAATGCTATGCGATATTGGCAAAACACAATCTTTAGATATTTATGCACAATTACGTATTTGACTTAGGTGAATCTACGAAACAACAGCCGTACGCCAAGCGCGCGCGCACACGACTCAA